>JAACYQ010019329.1:0-42897 GCA_011075105.1 Heteronetta atricapilla
TGAAGGACGGCATCCCATGGGAGGGATCCCACATTGGAGCAGGGGAAGAGAGTGACCATGAAGGAGCAGTGGAGGTGAAGTACTATAGACTGACTGCAGCCCCTGTTCCCCTGTGCCACTGTGGTGGTTTGACCGTATTAGGCAACTGAACACCACAACCGCTCTCTCACTCCCCCTCCTCAGATGAGGAGGGGAAGAAGTAAAGGGAAAAAAAACAAGTGCAGAGCATAGCACTGTATGGGCTGCTGCAGGGAAAGTTACCATCCCAGCTAGACCCAGTACAGCCACTCAAGGAGAGGAGGTGGAAGAGGGTGGATGGGGGGGGGAAGGTGTTTTTAGTTTTTCTTTGTTTCTTGCTTCTCTAGCTTGTTAGTGATAGGCAATAAATTTCTCTAATCTCCCTTTGCTGAGTCTGTTTTGCTTGTGATGATGATTGTTGAGTGATCTCTGTCCTTGTCTCAACCCTTGAGCCCTTTTCATAATATTTTCTCCCCCTTTACCTTTGAGGAGGGGGGGAGAGAGAGAGAGGTTGTGGTGGAGCTCAGCTGCCCAGCTGAGTAAAACCACCACAGGAGCTCACTAGGGTGTTTGGAATGGGATTCTTTTAAAATAACATTTACCATACTACTTGAAAAATGTTAAATATGTTGAACTTCTGGAGGGTTTCCTAACTGCCTAACATCATTTCAGAAACAGTCTACTGACTAGTCACGTTGAATAAATTGATCTCTTCTTATCAAGTTATTTCTTAATGTTTTTATTGAATATTTGCCTTTTCATGTTTTGTGAACTAATTGCTTTTTCTATGAGAGTACTTCTCTGCAGAATAATGAATCTCAGTCAAAACTCAATTGAAGCATAACCTGATTATATTACTGTTTAAGAATGCAGGAAAGGATACAATGGCTTACCAGGTTCCATTGTTTTAATGAGGGTATGATTTTAGCTGTCAGCTTAAATAGGTGACTATTCACCATGTCCTGGGCTGGAAGCACATTTCATGTAGCTGTCGTGAGTTGGGTGAGAGAGTAGAGCCACCAAAGAAGTAACCTTTGACTGTACAGAAAGGAATACTAGTTCTGATTCATGGAAGGCAGCAGTATTATGTTCAAGAAGAAAGGGTACTGTCACATTTGTGCTAGCACTGAAACTGACATTGGATCCTCGGTATGCCAGCAACAGATAGTTTTATTGGCATATTGAATAATATACATTGTGTTATGGGTATGTGCTTGACTGCTCCACTTAAAGACTTCCCTGTGGCTTCAAATTTTTGTTATTACCAGCTATATAGTTAGTGCTATAGATTTGAAACACTTGGCTTTCTTTGTACAGAAAAGAAATGACTTCATTTCTCTTTTGGATGAAAAAAAAAAAGCTGACAACTTACTGAATTATTTCTACGTTGTGTAAAGCAGAACTTATAGTGCAAGTGGATTAGTATAATAAATGTGAGCAACAGTTCTTCTGTAAATTATTCAAAATGTAATAGTTCAGTATTCAATATAATAACTTTTTGTTTAGTTCAAGGAAGAAATTTCTAAGCGTTCCAAGTCCCACGCTGATCAACTTGTTCTGATATTTGCTGGAAAAATTTTAAAAGATCAAGATACTTTGATTCAGCATGGAATTCACGATGGACTCACTGTTCACCTGGTCATCAAAACACAAAACAGGTAACCTGAATTATGAGCAGTCTATTTACCTCTAAGAAATTAAAAATGTTCTCAATTACTGGTGTAATTGCTTTCTTTTGGACAAACCTAGATTTGACTACAGTACATTCAAAAGCACTACAAATACTCTTGTTATGGAACAAGAGAAGGAACTCATGTTCTGTAAGGTTGTAGGGATAAGGCTAAGGATCCCTAAAACAAGGTAAGGATTGAGGAAACAATTCATTGGCAGGCATCCCAGGCACAGGATGTCTCTGGCAGAGTGACCACGAAATGATAGAGTTCTCGATACTTGGTGGAGTCAGGAAGGGGACCAGTAAAACCGCTGTCTTGGACTTCCGGAGGGCTGACTTTGAGCTGTTCAGGTCACTGGTTGGCAGAGTCCCTTGGGAGGCGGTTCTGAAGGGCAGAGGAGCCCAGGAAGGCTGGGCGCTCTTCAAGACAGAAATCTTACTGGCTTAGGAGTCGTCTGTCCCCACGTGCCCAAAGACGAGCCGGTGCGGAAGAAGACTGGCCCGGCTGAACAGAGAGTTGTGGCTCGAGCTTAGGAGAAAAAAGAGGGTTTATAATCTTTGGAAAAGGGGGCGGGCCACTCAGGAGGGCTATAAGGATGTTGTGAGGCGGTGCAGGGACAAAATTAGAAAGGCCAAAGCTCACCTGGAGCTCAATCTGGCTACTGCTGTTAAAGACAACAAAAAATGTTTTTATAAATATATCAACAGAAAAAGGAGGACTAAGGAGAATCTTCACACTTTACTGGGTGTGGAGGGAAACTTAGTTACCAGAGATGAGGAAAAAGCTGAGGTTCTTAATGCCTTCTTTGTCTCAGTCTATAGTAGCAAAACCAGTTGTTCTCTGGATGCCCGGTACTCTGAGCTTGTGGAAGGGGATGAGAAGCAGAATGTGGCCCCCACAATCCATGAGGAAATGGTTGGCAACCTGCTACAGCATTTGGATGCATGCAAGTCGATGGGGCCGGATGGGATCCACCTGAGGGTATTGAGAGAACTAGCGGAAGAGCTGGCCAAGCCGCTTTCCATCATTTATCAGCAGTCCTGGCTATCAGGGGAGGTCCCGCTCGACTGGCGGCTAGCAAACGTGAAGCCCATCTACAAGAAGGGCCAGAGGGTAGACCCAGGGAACTATAGGCCTGTCAGCTTGACCTCAGTGCCAGGGAAGCTCATGGAGCAAATTATCTTGAGCGTCATCATGCAGCACTTGCAGGGCAAGCAGGCGATCAGGCCCAGTCAGCATGGGTTTATGAAGGGCAGGTCCTGCTTGACGAACCTCATCTCCTTCTATGACAAGGTGACATGCTTAGTGGATGAGGGAAAGGCTGTGGATGTGGTCTACCTTGACTTCAGTAAGGCTTTTGACACCGTTTCCCACAGCATTCTTCTCAGGAAACTGGCTGCTCATGGCTTGGACTGGCATATGCTTTCTTGGGTTAAGAGCTGGCTGGATGGCTGGGCCCAAAGAATTGTGGTGAATGGAGTCAAATCCAGTTGGAGGTCGGTCACTAGTGGAGTCCCCCAGGGCTTGGTACTG
Organism: Heteronetta atricapilla; assembly: GCA_011075105.1. NCBI lineage: Eukaryota > Metazoa > Chordata > Aves > Anseriformes > Anatidae > Heteronetta > Heteronetta atricapilla. The sequence goes on from JAACYQ010019329.1 coordinate 3,225, forward strand.
GGCCCAGTCCTCTTTAACATCTTTATCGATGATCTGGATGAGGGGATCAAGTGCACCCTCAGTAAATTTGCAGATGACACCAAGTTAGATGCGTGTGTCAATGTGAGGGTAGGAAGGCTCTGCAGGAGGATCTGGATAGGCTGGACTGATGGGCCGAGGCCAACTGTATGAAGTTCAACAAGGCCAAGTGCCGGGTCCTCCACCTGGGGCGCAACAACCCCAAGCAGAGCTACAGGCTGGGAGATGAGTGGTTGGAAAGCTGCCTGTCAGAGAAGGACCTGGGAGTATTGTATTGGTTGATAGTCAGCTGAATATGAGCCAGCAGTGTGCTCAGGCGGCCAAGAAGGCCAACAGCATCCTGGCTTGTATAAGAAACAGCGTGGCCAGCAGGTCCTGGGAAGTGATTGTCCCCCTGTACTCAGCTCTGGTGAGGCCGCACCTCGAGTACTGTGTTCAGTTTTGGGCCCCTCGCTACAAGAAAGACTTGGAGGTGCTTGAGCAAGCCCAGAGAAGGGCTACGAAGCTGGTGAAGGGTCTGGAGAACAAGTCTTACGAGGAGGGGCTGAGGGAGCTGGGACTATTTAGCCTGGAGAAGAGGAGGCTCAGGGGTGACCTTATCGCACTCTACAGGTACCTTAAAGGAGGCTGTAGCGAGGTGGGGATTGGTCTATTCTCCCACGTGCCTGGTGACAGGACGAGGGGGAATGGGCTAAAATTGCGCCAGGGGAGGTTTAGGTTGGATATTAGGAAAAGCTTCTTTACTGAAAGGGTTGTTAGTCACTGGAATAGGATGCCCAGGGAAGTGGTTGAGTCACCATCCCTGGAGGTCTTTAAAAGACATTTAGACGTAGAGCTTAGGGATGTGGTTTAGTGGAGGACTTGTTAGTGTTAGGTCAGAGGTTGGACTCGGTGATCTTGGAGGTCTCTTCCAACCTAGACTATTCTGTGATTCTATGAAAAAGTAGTAATAGCTGTGGTGATGCCCATCGATTTAATTTTTTGAAAGTCCTGTTCTGAAAAAGTGATGACATGACGGATGTCTGAGAATCATAGAATGGTTGAGGTTGGAAGGGACCTCTGGAGGTCATCTGGTCAAACTCCCCTGCTCAAGCAGGGACACCTAGAGCAGGTTGCCCAGGACCATGTCCATGTGGCTTTTGAAGATCTCCAAGCAGGGAGACTAAACCTCTCTGGGCAACCTGTTTCAGTGTTCAGTTACCTGCACAGTAAAGAAGTGTTTCTTGATATTGAGACAAAACCTCATTTATTTCACTTTGTACCTGTTGTCTCTTATCCTGTCACTGAGCACCACTGAAAAGAGCCTGGCTCTGTCCTCTTCATTGTACCCTCCCTTCATGTATTTATAGATACTGTTCCCCATGAGCTGCTTCTACTCCAGGTTAAACAGTCCCGGCTCTCTCTGCCCTTCCAGTCCCTTGATCAGCTTGGTAGCCTGGACTTGTTCGTGTAGCTCTGTCTCTCGTGTGTTGGGGGACCCTGAATTCCATGCACTATTCCAGGTGTGGCCTCACTGGCCCTGAGTAGAGGGGAAGGATCACCTCCCTTGACCTGCTGGCAATGTATCACTTAATGTGTCCCAGGATACCATTAGCCTTCTTAGCAGCGAGGACACGTTGCTGACTTGTGTTCAACTTGTTGTCAGTCAGAACCCCCAGATCCTTTTCCAGCAGGCTGCTTTCCAGCTGGGTGGCCTCCAAGCATGTGCTGGTGCCTGGGGTTGTTCCTCCACAGGTGCAGGACTTCCCATTGTTGAAACTCATGAGGTTTGTGTCAGCCTAATTCTCCAGAATGTCTGGGTCCCTCTAGATGGCAGCATGACCCTTGGCATATCAGCCACTCCCTTTGGTTTCATATCATCCATCAGTTTACTGAGTGTATAGTCTACCCCATGGTCCAGATCATTAATGAAGACATTGAACAGGACTGGACTCAGTACTGACCTCTGCAATACACCACTATTTACTGACCTCCAACTAGACAAGGTTCCATTTATAACAACCCTCTGGACCTGGTGATTTGGCCAGTTTTTAACTGACTTTGCTGCCTGTCCATTCATCATCAGCTTCTTTATGAGGATATTATGGGAGACATTGTCAAAGACCTTCCTGAAGTCTGGGAAGACAATATCCATTGCTCTTTCCTCATCCTACAGGCTGGTCATTTCATTACAGAAGCTTATCAAGTTGGTCAAGCAGGACTTGACTTCAGTGAATTCATGCTGATTATTCCTGATGGCTTTCTTCTCTTTCATGTGCCTGGAAATGGTTTCCAGGATGAGCTGTTCCATCACCTTCTCAGGTACTGAGATGAAGCTGACTGGCCTGTAGTCCATTGGGTCCTCTTCTGTCGGAATGGGAGTGACCCAGAGTAACGACGCAACCTCGATGCGAGTATAATCGTTCTCCTTTCATGAATGTTCTAGCAAAGTATATATATGCTACCCCTACAGCATGCGCAGACAACAACTTATAATTGGTCTAGCTTCTCTATGCACCCGTCTCTAGCACTAATATAATTGGTACAACGGTGTCGTCTCTCCTCCTGAACATAGTTCCGCATATTTTAGTTGTAACATCACTCAAGGTTATCAGCCCTGGGCCTACATTATCTTCACAGTCCTTCAAGGCCTGAGTTGCGCACTGTAATTAAATCATGCCCCTTCTCATTTAAACATAGCTCCACACTCCTCCTTGCCTTTCTTGAAGATAGGAGCAACATTCGCTTTTGTCTAGTCCTTGGGCACTTTTCCCAATCACCGCAATTGATCAAAGATGATTGAGAGTAGCCTTGCAATGCCATCTACCAGCTCTCTCAGCGGTTATGGATGCATCCCTGTGGATTTATGTATGTCCAGTTTGCTCAAGTATTCCCTGACCTGACCTTTTTCCACCAACAGTACGTCTTCCTTGTTCCTGCCCTTTACCCCTGGTTTCTGGAACCTGGGATTCCTGAAGGCCAGTCTTGCTGATATAGACTGAGAAAGTATTTAGTACTTCATCCGTTTCCTTGTCCTGTCATGACATTGTTTCTCTATTAAATAGCGTTGTTTATTTTGTGTACTGGGTCTGGCTGGGATCATAGAATCATAGAATATTCCAAGTTGGAAGGGACCCAAAAGGATCATCGAGTCCAACTCCTTGCACTGCACAGGTCTACCCAAAAGTTTAGACCATGTGACTTAGTGCACAGTCCAAACATTTCTTAAATTCATACAGTCTTGGTGCAGTGACTACTTCATTGGGGAGCCTGTTCCAGTGCGCAACCACCCTCTCCTCCTGATATCTAGTCTGAATTTCCCCTGCCTCAGCTTCACCCCGTTCCTGCGGGTCCTGTCACTGGTGTTTATGGAGAACAGGTCACCCGCCTCTCCACTCCCCCTCGTGAGGAAGTTGTAGGCTGCGATGAGGTCCCCCCTCGTCCTCCTCTTCTCTAGGTTGAACAGGCCCAGTGACCTCAGCTGCGCTTCATACGTCATCCCCTCCAGGCCCTTCACCATCTTTGTCGCCCTCCTCTGGATGCTCTCCAACAGTTGAAAGTCCTTTTTGTGCTGTGGTGCCCAGAACTGCACACAGTACTCAAGGTGAGGCTGCACCAGCGCAGAGTAGAGCGGATGGAGTTAACTTTCTTCATAGCAGTTGAAACATGGGATTAGAAATTAGAGAGTGACTGATGAAGAATAAATATGTAGGCAACACTCATTGCTTAGTATGTGCTACATTTGCGATGTACTGGGCCTGTGCTGCGCTTAGGCCTCCAGATGAGCCCCTGGGACCCCAAGGACCAGACCAAACCAACCTTATGATTCGGACTGTGACCAAGGGCTCAGAGAGAAGGAGGGCTGTTTATAAAAGGGCTTAGAGATAAGGAGAACCGTTTATAAAACAATAAGATAAAGAACGTCAAATATTCAAACAAGGCCTTGAGATAACAGGAGCCCCTTGGACCCCGAGAACCGGACCAAACCAACCTTGTGGCCTAGATTGTGACCAAGGGCTCAGAGAGCATGCACAAGGAGATGAGGTTAAAAGTTCAACTCTGATGAAGACATCTTACTTCAGCCCAATGACCACCCGGACGACCACCAGAGAGTACTACGCAAGTGCAGAAGGACTGATAAGATAATTAGCATACAAAGCGGGGCTAGGTGGAGCTAGGAAATTAACATGCATAGATGTGTTGCAAAACTTAATGCATATGTAATATTTTAGGGGATAAAAGAGAATGCAAGCGAATTGTGCACACGACTTTGGTGGGACTACCCCCCGTGCTGCCCAGCGCTGAATAAACATACCTACTTTACAATCTTACTGATTGTAGAGTCAGTTTTTCGCGAGTTATTTGGTGAGTCAGGCAGGAGACACTCTGCTCGACTGCAGATCGGACGCCCCTAGGTTCACCCTGAGTATTTTCCTCGGAGGGGACTCCATTCCCAGCTGCTCACCGCTGGAGCAGACAAGGACCTCCTGAAGCTGCAGATAAACGGTATGTTTTACAGTACAGGAAGGGCCTGTAAGTCGTACGCGTGGCTGGGGCAGCTGGTAAATCGCGCGGAGATATCTGGTGTGCAGCATAGTCCCCATAAGGGGGGAGGGTACCCTACAGGCTGACCGATAGAGTGGTCAAGGGGGATTTGGTGACCGATAGAGCGGCCGCTAGTGATCTTGGGAGTAGATTGAGCAAATCCGAGGTTACCCCTGCATCCCAGTTTTGGGAGCCAGGACGAACCTGCTAATGACTATGTAAGAAGCAGGAGAAGGGTAAGCGGGCCTCTCACAATTGTGACAAGGTTACCTGGGTAATGTTTGCTGGAGGGATACTAACTGGAGTGTTAATAATTGTATGTCTTATTTGTAAATGTCCAGGTATTTTGTGTTGAAAGTATTTGTGTAAGTGTATGTGTTTGAAGCAAAGTGGAGTGAGTCACTCCACGAAGAACACAGTCAGAGACAATACTTGTTTGGTTGGTTATCATTCTAAATTATATATTCTTGTGGTATGAATTAGATGTTCTAGAGGCCTCTCTGTGTGCTTGCGTGATTGTGCTGTGAGTGAGACGCAGCATCACTGCGAAGCGAGTGCAGAATTCCGATCCACAGTTCCATATTCTCCACAAGGGGAGCAGCTGGAGATTAACAAAGTGCATGACAGACCAAAAAGAAGTGCTATTTTATCCAAGTGTTCATGGTGGTGCCCAATATATGTGCCCAGCGGTGTATCTTGTGATCCTATTTTTGCTCTTAAATGTTTTGAGTGTGACAAGAAGAAAGGCGGAAGCATTATCTCAGTAACAGTTTTGGTATATTTGCTGTGGTGTTTGGTCAGTTTCCCAAGTATTGGCGGGGGGAGGGGTCTGACTGATTATCAAAGTGGCAGAAAGGATAGAGTCACTTCTTTGGTGGCTTGGGCTTGAGCCCTGGGAATTTGGTAAGAAGGGGGAGAGCGAATATATGTAGGAGGAGTGTATTTAACACCTGGTGGACAGAAAGTGGCCTTAGATTGGGAACAACCTATCCCCAATACCTTTTTAAACCCCCATATTGATGGATATGCAGGAGTGATTCCTTGTTTTGTATGGGCTTACTAACAAAGTGCATGAGAAATATTGGCATTCGGCTTGAAATTCGATCCTATTGAAATGTAAATTTTGTGGAGAAGGTGGTATTGTTTGTCTAGAAGACGGAAGGCTGAGTGCTTCAGGTGTGACCAAAAGAGTGTTGATAATGCACCAATTTTATTTATTTTTACTATTGCTGAACAGTGCTTACACAGTACACGGTGTCATTGTCTTCTGTTTCTCATGTTTCTCACTCTGTCCTGTGTGCCTCTTCCTTCCAAGAACAAGAGGACAAGAGGTAGGGATACTTACTTGTCCAACTTGTAATCTTTTAACTTCTCTCTCTCTCCCTCAGATCACAAGATCGCCCAGCCCAGCAAACATACGCTACTGGAAGTACTGCTACATCAATATCAAGCAGCAGTACCTCAACATCAACTTCAACAAACAGTAACTCTTTTGGCTTGGGTAAGAATGTTTGTTAGGTAACATTGTGGGTATCTTGGGTACCTTGGTTTCAGGTAATAATCCTGTTTACATTTGAGTGAAGCTCCAGCTAAAATAAATAAAGAAAAATTACCAGTTACAAAAACTTGTGGTATTGGCTGTAAAAGGTTTCCTACCAATAAGTTATAAGGAAAGTTGTTGTGGTGGTTTTACTCGGGTGGGCGGCCAAGCTCCACCACAACCTCTCTCTCACTCCCCCTCCTCAAAGAGGAACAGGGAGAAAATACAATGAAAAGGGCTCAAGGGTTGAGATAAGGACAGGGAGATCACGCAGAAATTATTGTGACAGGCAAAACAGACTCAGCATAGGGAGATAGTAAGATTTATTGCCTATTACTAACAAGCTAGAGAAGTGAGAAACAAAGGAAAGAAACCAAAAGCACCTTCCCCCCATCTACCCTCTTCCACCCCCTCCCCCCCCAAGCGGCACGGGGGAATGGGGGTTGTGGTCAGTCTATAGCGCTACTTCTCTGCTGCTCATTCTCGGTTACTCTCGTCCCCTGTGCTGTGGGGTCCCTCCCACAGGATGCAGTCCTTGCTGAACTGATCCGGTGTGGGCTGCCCACAGGCAGCAGCTCTTCAAGAACTGCTCCAGATATGGGTCTGTACCACGGGGTCCATCCCTCAGGAGCAAACTGCTCCAACCTGGGTCCCCCATGGGCAGCAGCTCCTGCCAGGTCACCTGCTCCTGCGTGGTCTCCTCTCCACGGCCTACAGGTCCGACTCAGAATCTGCTCCGGCAGGGGTCTTCCACAGGCCGCTGGTTTACCTGCTCCACCATGGTACTCCATGGGCTGCAGGGGGACAGCCTGCTTCACCATGGTCCTCACCACAGGCCACAGGGGACTTCTGCTCCGGCGCCTGGAGCACCTCTCCCCCTCCTTCTTCACTGACCTTGGTGCCTGCAAGGCTGTTTCTCACTCCTCTCACTCTCCCAGCTGCTGTGTGGCACAGCGTTTTTTTTCCCCTTTCTTAAATATGCTCTCAGAGGCGCAAAACAACATCCCTTATTGGCTCAGCTCTGTTCAGCAGTGGGGCCCTTACCAAACATGGGGCAGCTTCTAGATCCTTCTCACAGAAGTCACCCCCTATGGCCCCCTGCTACCAAAACCTTGCCATGTAAACCCACTACAGTTTTTTCCTTAATTTTTATATACAGAACTTCAGGCTTCTGATGTTTCATCTTCAGGTGCCACTGATGTTGTATTCTGACAGTATAAGTAATTAACTCCTTATAGTCTCCAGACTAAACAGTTCTCCAGATTTACTATTACCTTCTAAAAATGTGCAACTTTTTTGTGTGCTGAGCTCTGCAAATGATAATTTAAAACATTATTAGTTCTTGGTACATCAGCAAAAAGAACTCTGCTTTTTGTTTAGAATAGGAAGTAGGCATCATATTACGAGATCCCTGTTGGTGGTCTGTCCCTTCTTGGTGGTCAGGCTATAAATGATTTATTACAAATGTATTGGAAAGTGTTGGGAAATAACCCAAGGCCCTGAAAATCAAGTATCCCTTGTACCTTTGCTATAGTAAAGTAGAATAAAAGCTGTTAGATTTGTAACAACTTATGTTTCAGATGAGGTTTGGGTTTTTAGATGTCTTGTTATGTAATGAAGTAACCTCTTTGTGGATGACTCCTTAACATCATTGCAAAGATGGAATTTCCGTTGGTTTTCATTATTTTAAAGTGTGGGATACATTTACATATTTAGAAAGAACATGGATGTGTTTAGAAGTATACTAGAAACTGAAAGCTATATTTTTTCCTTCCTCTTAAAGGTGGTCTTGGAAGTTTGGCAGGTCTGAGTAGCCTGGGCTTAAATGCATCAAACTTTTCAGAGCTGCAAAGTCAGATGCAACGACAACTGATGTCCAACCCAGAAATGATGGTTCAGATAATGGAAAACCCATTTGTTCAGAGTATGCTTTCAAGTCCTGACCTGATGAGCCAGTTAATTATGGCTAACCCTCAAATGCAGCAACTGATACAGAGAAATCCAGAAATCAGTCACATGCTAAATAATCCAGATATAATGAGACAGGTATGTAGAAAGATCTATTAAGTTCATGACTTGGATTATACTGTAACTGTGAACAAAAGAGCAAAATTGGATATGCTTAGATGAGTCCTGAAATATTGTTGAAGAACTTAGGCTTGTTAGAAAGTCTGTAAAAGATCACTATAGTAAATGTTTTTAGTTTTAGTTGCTTGTGTCTGTAATAGGCTGATAACTCAGAAAAATTACAGCATAATTTTGGAAGATGCTAAAAACCATATAATCATATCTTCTGAGTTTAGAATTGGATGCCACTTGAAATCTTCTGTTATTCGTCCAACAGTGAGTTTACCAAAAGTAATAATTCTCAAAAAAAACCTGCTTATTTCCAGTTTATTTAGAAGTAGTTGGGACTACACAGTTAAAAATTATGTGGTGTGTAAGCTATGTCTTATGTGGCAGAGGGCATCAGGAAACAAAGTGGAGGATTTTGAAAATAAAGGAAGTGATTTTATCAAGTTCACGTTGTGAGAAAAATCTCGAACAATTTTTTTCAGACAGGATCTTCTGTGAAGCTGTTTTATTCGCGATTGCAATGGCGGGCGTCCTGCCAATTAGGAGCGCATTTTAGTAAACAAATCATAACCTTTTATTCCCTATTACCCGACGCCTGATCACCTCCCCTGTTTCCTCATTTGCTGAGTACTACAGGTTCACAAACTACTTGACGCTCCTCTATACCACATATGTACAACTTTTCTTTTTTTTTTTTTTTCAACCTTTTAATTTCTCCTTTCTTATGTTTTGAGAACTTGTGATCTTTGTTTTACTGTTCTCACACTGCTCATCCTGTTTTTCTCAAGCTTCCACCTTATTTTGGAACAGTGAGGCCTTCTACTGTCCACTTATCTACTTAGCATTTCTCCTTATTATGACTACACAACTACCTTGGAATGCAGAGAAGTAATTCTGTACTGCAAAAACACAACTTAGTTTCTCACAATGTTATAAGATGAATGCTGCAGTGATGTTAGAAATGGTAAGAGTATATTGTGCTCAAAAGGAGAAGAGGGAAGAAAGAACAGGATGGTACGTTCAAGTTTTTTCCCTGCCTTTTTTTTTTTTTTTTTCAATGATCTGAGTCAACTAGCATACTGGTAACTGTGACAGAACTTTGACTAAATATCAAATGCCACTGACTCCCACTAAGATGACATCTGGTTTTGGCTTTAATCCTAATTTGAAACAGAGATAGAAATTAGTAACTGACGTACTGTTAAATGCTGATGTCTCCACTTTAGAATGTGTGCTGGATTTGGCTGGGATAGAATTAATTTTCTTCATAGTAGCTTGCATGGTGCTATGTTTTGGATTTGTAATGATTTGTTTTAAAAGGACCTTAAAGGTGCACAAGTCCATGGGACCTGATGAGATGCATCCATGGGTTCTGAGGGAATTGGCGGATGTAGTTCCTAAGACACTATCCATCATACGTGAGAAGTTGTGGCAGTCCGATAAATTGGAAGAGGGGAAACAACCTCCATCTTTAAAAAGGGAAAAAAAGGAAGACCTGGGTATCTACAGGCCAGTCAGTCTCACCTCTGTGTCTTGCAAAATCGTGGAGCAGATCCTCGTGGAAATTATGCTAAGGCACGTGGAAAGCAGGGAGATGATTGTTAACAGCCAACATGGCTTCACTAAGGGCAGATGGTGCCTGACAAATCTGGTGGCTTCCTACAGTGGAGTTACAGCATTGGTAGATAGGGGAAGAGCAACTGACATCATCTACCTGGACTTGTGCAAAGCATTTGACACTGTCCCCCATGATATCCTTGTCTCTGAATTGGAGAGACATGGATTTGATGGATGGACCACTTGAAGTGTAAGGAATTGGCTGGATAGTCGCACTCAAAGAGTTGTGGTCAATGGCTCAGTGTCCCGGTGGAGATCAGTAATGAATGGTGTCCCTCAGGGGTCAGTGTTGGGTCTGGCACTGTTTAACATCTTTGGTGACAATGGACAGTGAAATTGGGTGCGCCCTCAGCAACTTTGCCGATGCCACCAAGCTGTGTGGTGCAGTTGACACGCTGGAGGGAAGGGATGCCATCCAGAGGGACCTTGGCAGGCTTGAGAGGTGGACCTGTGCAAACATCATGGAGTTCAACAAGGCCAAGTGTGAGGTCCTGCATCTGGGCTGGGTCAATACCAAGCAAAAATAGAGGTTGGGCAATGAGTGGATTGAGAACAACCCTGCGGAAAGGGTGTTGGTGGATGAGAAGATCAACATGAGCTGGCAGCGTGTGCTTGTGGGCCCAGAAAGCCAGCCATATCCTGGGCCGCATCAAAATAAGCGTGGCCATCAAGTTGAGGGAGGTGATTCTCCTTCTCTACTCTGCTCTCGTGAGACCCCACCTGGAGTACTGTGCTCAGCTCTGGGGCCTCCAGCACAAGAAGGACACGGAAGTATTAGAACGTCTCCAGAGGAGGGTCATGAAGATGATCAAGGGGCTAGAGCACCTCTCCTACAAAGACAGGCTGAAGGAGTTGGGGTTGTTCAGCCTGGAGAAGAGAAGGCTCTGGGGAGACCTTACCACAACCTTCCAATACCTAAAGGAGGTCTATAGGAAAGCTGGGAAGGGCTTCTTTGTCGGGGAGTGTAGTGATAGGACAAGAAGTAATGGCTTTAAACTAAAAAAGGGTAGATTTAAATTAGACGTTAGGACAAAGTTCTTTGCTGTGAGGGTGGTTGGGGTATTGGAACAGGTTGCCCAGAGAAGTTGTGGATGCCCCATCCCTGGAAGTGTTCAAGGCCAGGTTGGATGGGGCTTTGAGCAACCTGGTCTAGTGGGAGGTGTCCCTGCCCATGGCAGGTGGGTTGGAACTAGATCTTAAAGGTCCCTTCCGACCCAAACCATTCTGTGATTCTATGAAAATAGTACTGATAACACACCAGTGTTTTAGCTATTGCTGAGCAGTGCTTTCACAGAGTCAAGCTCTTTTCTGTTTCTCAAACTGCATGCTAGTGAGTAGGCAAGGGTGCACAAGAAGCTGTGAGGGAAATGCAACCAGGACAGGTGACCCAAACTGTCCAAAGAGATATTCCATACCATATGACATCATGCTCAATTGGGGGGAGTTGGCTGGAGGGGTCTTCTGTTGCTTGGGGCGTGGCATCAGTTGGCTGGTGGTGAGCAATTGCATTGCACGTTACTTGTTTTTTTTTTTTTTTTTTTTCCTTTGGTTCTGTGTTTTTTTGTTTGTTTGATTTTAACTTATTAAATTGTCTTTATCTCAACCCACAAGTTTTTTTTTTTTGTTTTTTTTTTTTTTTTTTTTAACTTTTGCCCTTCAGATTCTGTTCCCCTCTATCCTGATGCAGGGGGGAAGTGAGTGAGCAGCTATGTGGTGCTTAGCTGCCTACCAGGGTTAAAACACCAAATAATGATTTTTCTTGTATTGATACAAGTTAAATGTTCTACTTCCTTAGACACTAGAACTTGCTAGAAACCCTGCAGTGATGCAGGAAATGATGCGAAATCAAGACCGAGCCTTGAGCAACCTTGAAAGTATACCAGGTGGCTACAATGCCTTGCGACGTATGTACACGGATATTCAGGAGCCAATGCTGAATGCAGCACATGAACAGGTGAGAAATGATTGCAAGGACCACTGAAAGGTGTTTGTTTTTTAATGAAAGAAGGTAAATAATGTAACTTCTCAAATGTGTACTTGACAAAACTTAATTTCTTGAAGCCACTGCATAGCCTGTTCCTATGCTCTTTAAGCTTGAAAGAACAAAGATTGCTTTGTGAGTTTGAGAAGCTATTTTACTGTTAATACTTTTTTGTTAAATATTCTAAATTTATTTTTTATTTTTAATTCTTGGAATTATAAAATTCTGAGGTCTAGGAAGGGTATGTTTAGTAACTTGCAACTTAAGGTAGGAAGAAAAAGGTTTAGAAACAAATTTCAAAGTTGGAAACCGCTATGCAAGATATAATTTTGCTGTGATCTAAGTACTAACATAGTAACAATGCTGCTTTTAAAATGAAGTGTGATTAACTTTTTTGCTGGAGTTGATAATATCTCTTTCTATGTTGGCATTTTTTCAAAATATTTACACTGGCTTATTTTAGGATGGTGAGTATCAAGAGCCATCAACATTTGTTTTCATATGTAATTTTGGAAAGGTAACTTGCCGTTTCTAGCAGTATTAAAAGTAGATGACTTTAATAGTTTATATGTTTGTTTTTCCTTCCTCTGTAGTTTGGAGGTAACCCATTTACTTCCTTAGTAAGCAATGTATCATCAGGAGGGGACAGTCAGCCATCTCGTACAGAAAATAGAGATCCTTTACCAAATCCCTGGGCTCCTCAGTCCAGCTCTCAGAGCTCCACAACTGCCAGCACCAGTGGTGAGAGTAGTGGCCGTAGTAACGTTGGAAACAGCACCTCTGCCAGTATGAGACAGAGCTCAACCATACCAAATTTGGGACCTGGACTAGGAGGTGTGTCTGTTAATGCAATTCTATGTATTTGTGCATATTAAGGAGTTCGCTGAAATGATTGTTTTATTAGAGATGTTTTGATTTAAAGTTTGTATTGATATTTATTTTCACAGAACATTTGATTAATATCAAAGTCTTCTGTAGAAAAGCAAACATGAGAAGTAAATGAAGAGTATTAACAATACTCATGTACTCTAAGTAGGGAATCTGTAGATGAATGCTATTATTTTTCCTGGATGGAGACAAACAGGAAAACAACTAATAATGTAGATACTTAGTGGGACTGCTTGTTGGATACAGCCTCTGGCTTCAATTTGTTTCTAGGGCAAATGTATCTGCATAAGGAAAACCACATTGAGATGTATTTAATGGGCTAAAGCTCATAAAAAAAAAAAGCTGTATCCCGGTTTTAGGCAGTCTAATTCATTTGATTATAGTCAGGATGTTTACTAAATTGACCTTTTGCTTTTTTTTTTTTTTTTTTTTTAAAGTTGGTATGTTCAACACACCAGGAATGCAGAGTTTGTTACAGCAGATAACAGAAAATCCACAACTTATGCAAAATATGTTGTCTGCACCCTATATGAGAAGCATGATGCAGTCATTAAGCCAGAATCCTGATCTTGCAGTACAGGTAAATGCTTCTGGTGTAGCAGTGTGTTGTGTTCATTGAAGCACAAAAAAGTAATTGACTTTGATGCGGTTTTATTTTCACAAGAGTGATAGTGCAAACTTCCCAATGATTACTTGTCTGTTGTGAACGGCCCAGTCAATGCCAGACTAATTGAAATTATTACCTGGTTACCTTTAACAATCTGTTGTACTAAGCTTCTTCAATTTGTAGTTGGACATCATGCTAAGCATTCTCCTGAAACAGCTTGTAAATTTGTGTGTTTCATACAGCCCTAAACTTCTGTGGCCTAGCATAAAAGTTAGTTAGACAAAACAAATGCTTTGATCATAAATTAAGGTAGATCTGCTAGTAAATAAATACCCACCCTAGCTTGGGAGGACAGAAATGGAGGGGAAGGAGTTGTTGTCATATCTAGCTGTTATTCTGATTTTCTTGCTCGCTATAAAAGTGGTGATATTTACTGCTGTTTTATGAATGGTATTGTAGAAGTGCTTTCAAATTTTCCTTAGGGCAGTAAAAGTCAAATCTTGAACTAAGATAAAAATATTTTCTTTTGTATATTACACGCTAGAAAAAATCCCTTGCTTTTTGCAGATGATGTTTACAGGGAAACCATCATGTCTGTACTGGGGGCTGACCAGAGAAGGCTTTCCTTATAGCATAAATGAGGTTGCTTTGGCAAGGATCTGGCATTCACTTTTACAAATTTTAAAAAACAAACAAAATCCGGTGATTTCAGTTAGTCTTCAGGCTTGTGGTTCATTGTTTCATAACAAGTTTTGGCCAAAGAAGTAGTAGGAGATAATGAGATTATTTTCATAGACTATTATCTTGTTCTCTGATTCATTCACATGAAGCTCTTTGCTGTGAGGGTGGATGAGGTATTGGAACAGGTTGCCTAGAGAAGTTGTGGATGCCCCATCCCTGGAAGTGTTCAAGGCCAGGTTGGATGGGGCTTTGAGCAACCTGGTCTAGTAGAACATGTCCCTGCCCATTATCTTGTTCTCTGATTCATGTGTAGTAAATTCTTGTCTTAAAATCCACTCTAGTACTTACTCTTTGATCTACCGTTTGAAAAGATAAATATTTTTGTGCTGTAGATGATGTTGAATAATCCTTTATTTGCTGGAAATCCTCAACTTCAGGAACAAATGAGACGACAACTTCCTACTTACCTTCAACAAGTAAGATGAAATACTACCTGTTGTTAATAAATGTCTGCAATTCACAAGCAATTTTTGCAGTAAACTGGTGACTTTCCTTGATTTCACTCAAAGCTAGATTGTTGCATATGGTTCTCATTAGTTTTAGACACTAAGTTGCATTGTCCCCTGATAATTAAATGCTTGATTTATTTCTTCATCCCTTTCAAGTTAAGCCTGATTTTTTTTAGTGGATGATTTTCTGTGACTAGCACAACTACTTTGATCTGCTCTTGTGCCTTTGCTTAAAAAGACTTGTTCTTACTGCACACCAGCTAGAGAACACTTCTGTTTGCTACATAATTTGTTTTACTACTAAGGTAAGTCTAACCTGTGCTTTTCTCATGTCTCCTCCATCCTGACCTAAAATTTTTGGGGTAAAAAAGACCTTATGGCATGCCTTGAAAGAGACAAATTGTGAGTTAATTCAAAAGAAGCGCGGAGTGTGTTCTGAAGATATTTGCCTGTAAAGGTTGTCCTACCACCAGCTTCCCCTCTTACACCATTGTGGTTGCAGCCCCAGTATCTGCTTGACTTTAGTTGTCACAGTGTATATGAGGGCTGTGTCCTCTAAATAAGAGTTAACAAAATTTTTAGGAATTGAAAATGTAACTCGGTGCATGAGTTCCATCATTAGGCAATCCTTGCAAATCAAAGTAAATGTGTGTTGACAGGATCTTACTGCAGGTAGGAAGCGTTACCAGTAAAATAAATAATAATAACATGAATTACAGTAGCAAGTTCAGTGTTAAGAAGAAACTGTTTACATTGCTTTAATGGCATGAATGGCTGTAGCATTTCATAGTGCCACTGCTTTATGATGACTCAGTAGTACCTGAAGAGCTAATATCACATTTATATTTTGAAATATGTGAATAAATGCCGATTAATATATCGTGAAGAGGCAGCAGGAATCCTTTTTTTTTCTTTTGGGTAAATCTTTACATCAGTATCGCCTTGGGATTTATTTGCACAGCTAGTTCTCTGGTGTCTTACACTCCTATGGCTTTAGAAGATGATAAAGTCTGCTGGAAGGGGTAATGAGAAATACTTTTGTTTCTGTATTCCTTATTTGAAAGGAGTCTAGAGAGCTCATCAATTATCTGCTGTGAAAATTTTCTCAAGAAAAATATCTGCAGGACTTCATGTAACTAAAGTTGAGAAACAGCAAGTTCTGAAAGGATGTCAAATTCTATATAACATCTAGTGATAAAGATTAACTTTGAATGTCTATATATTATTAAATTTGTGAGTTTCTCTCTTGTACTTAGATGCAGAGTCCTGACACGTTATCAGCTATGTCAAACTCTAGAGCAATGCAAGCTTTGCTACAGATTCAGCAGGGCTTGCAGACGCTGGCAACAGAAGCACCTGGACTTATACCAGGGTAAGAATTGATCATACAAATTTATACAAAAACTTTTTTCTTCTTTTTTTTTTCATCTTTTTGTCTTTTTTATAAAATGTGTAGAGGTTTTAGAGACCTTTCCTCTTGCATTTTGTAGTTTCGCTAAACTTGTTTTAGAATCTGTCACACTTCTGTTTGCAATGCACTTTCTAGCAATGATGGCTATGGTCTTTGTCTTGGTGCTTTACTTTAGTTGTCATCCACTCTTTATTTGACAAGATTTTTACTCAGTAATTGGATATGATGGGAAGAGACATTACAAGTAAGCTATTTTCTATATTTTTGATGTATTTCTCTGTCACTTGTGCAGATTTAATCCTGGTTTAGGTGGATTTGGAAGCACTGGAGTTCCTACAGGCTCCACTGTACCTAGTTCTGTTCCCAGTGAAAATACTAGTCTAGCATCAGGGGCTGTTGAACCTGGTCACCAGCAGTTTGTCCAGCAAATGTTGCAGGCACTTGTTGGTGCAAATGTTCAGGTAATTAGATTACTATATTCTAGAGTATGTGTGTTTTTGGGGTGTGGGGTGGCTTTTTTTGTTGTTGTTGTTTGTTTGTTTTTGGTTTTATTCCCTCCCCTGTGTGCACCATCATAATACTTCTGGTCAAAGGAGAACAGAGGAAGTTTAAAAGTGGTGTTGTAGCTGTGCAAATAAATGCTGGAAAAATATCAAATTTGAGTGAAAATGTCCTCTGAACGGTTGATTGTTGTACACCTATCTTCATACCCTTGAGTTTCTGAAATGCCTGGAAAGAAGCAGATTAATGTGTTAAGGGAAGACTGGCTCACTGATGAGTGAAACGTGGGCTCAGACAAGAAAATAATGTAAGTGTACCGAATGCCATTATCTCTGTGCTTTATATCTATGATTCTGGTTGTTACTTTGTAGCTGTGACAGCCTCTGTCACACTCTTCAGAATAGCCACACTCAGGTTGTTTGGGGTCTGAATTTGTAGCTTGCTTCCCTGACATCCTGCAGGTCCAGACTGCACAGTGTACATTGTGTTAATGTACCAAGTGGAGTTCAGGCTTTCCAGAGAACTCCAGAAGTTGACCAAAGGTGACAGCTTTGCAGGTAGTTGTAAGGTGGTGAGTAAGACTAGTTTTAAAGAGGGCATTCCCATAACAATGGAGTAGTATCTCAAGAGTGCTGTCTGTGTGAAACAGCACCATTAGTTACACTGTGATACATATCCAGTGTAATGGTAGACTGCTGGTGAAACATTCCTGCTCTTGCCTCCTCTGTTGCCTTAGGCTGAAGTTTTTCTAACTAGAATTTTGGTAAATTTAGTCAATAAATAATTGGAGCATTAAAGAGTTAATTTTTATGTCAAGAAAAATAAAATAGCATACAGCATTCCGTGTTGCCAACACTGAAATCACCAAAATCCTACTGTCACTAGATTGGACTGGTTTAATTTTAAAACAAACAAACAAAACCTGCACATGTCTTTAAGAAACCGTTCTCAGGACATAAATTTGCCAGACCTAATTTTTGTTCCTCTTCTGTCAAACAAGTAGATGTCCTTATAATTCAAAAATGTCACGTAAGTATAGATACTCTTAAAATTTGAAGCTAGTCTGATTTGTTCAATCAATAATTCAGTTATGAATTGAATTTGTCATAGTCTAGCTTGGGGAACTTGAGAAAGATGCATTCAGAAATTGTTATTAAAGATGAGGAGTACTTTGTCAAATGTATATTATGCTTTTGAGGAGTACTTTGTCAAATGTGTATTATGCTTTTATAGCTTTAAATTTTTCTTCTTAACAGTTACAAAATCCAGAAGTTAGATTTCAGCAACAACTGGAACAGCTGAATGCAATGGGCTTTTTGAACCATGAAGCAAACTTACAAGCTCTAATAGCAACAGGAGGAGATATCAGTGCAGCTATTGAAAGGCTGCTTGGCTCTCAGCCTTCATAGCAGCATTTCTTTAACTTGAAAAAAAAAATAATTTATTTTTGATAACTGCTCTTAAATCTTTAAAATAGTTGCTTTATTTCATTCTGACTCTTGGGATTTTCTTGTTATAACTAAAATCAGTTATGTATTTTTAAGGTAAAATGCAGTCGTTTTCTTCAAATGGGGAATTGATGTGTTTTCACTTGGTTGTTGCATGCATCACTTTTGTTCTGCATTATTTGTTAATTTTTCAAACTATTAGCTTTCATGGTTGATTGAGCAGGTTTTGTTTGACTTGCATCTGTCCAATTTTTTTTAGTGCTAAACCATTAGCCTTCAGTAGTAATTTAAGCAGGATACAAATTAAAAAGGAAACGATTGAAGCTATAATTTGTGGATACCAATGCTGCTTATGATGATTACAGCGTGTATTTTTTACTAGCAAAATGCTGCAAGATTTTATACCACCTGAGTACCATTTTTGCTTTTATTTGTGTAAAGTATAAATATAACATATATAATGGATACAGCTCATTTCTAGAAATTTACATGTTGTGATAGAATGGAATTATAAATAACCAAAAAAGGCCAGGGGGAAAAAAAAAAAAGTTGTAAGACATGGTTTTCAGTGTAGAATCTTCCAGTATGTTGGTAAACATCTCAGAAAAAATGCTTGGGCAAGTTTGTTTAAAATGTACTAGAATTGCTCTTCTAGTATATTTTTACTTATGTTCTAGTTATATCTTTACATCTAACTGTAAAGAAACTTGCATTGTAACATTGTCTTATTGAAAAATTGTTACAGATTAAATTACCTTTTTTCAAATTAAAGGAGAACTGCCTCTTACTCTGAAACTGCTTCTAAGGTTTTTTGACTTTTTCCACTGAGATTCTAAAGTATTATGACTTGTAACTGGAAACATTACTTTGAACCACTGTCATGTGATATTCTAATTCCTTCTAACCATCATGTGAAAAATACTGTACATCTTCCTAATTTTTATTGGTAGTTACCTCTTGCGCACGGGTAATAAATGAATTTAAAAGTATTTAAGCGTATTGTTTTGATGTGTGCAATTGGTGATTATCTGGCATTCGAGGTGACTGATCAGCTTAATATAGTTGTCATTTGAGTGTTAGCTCTGGGAATATTTACAGACTTTGGGCTGAGGTTAGCAAGCAATACTTGGTATATAAATTGGAGGGCAGAGAAGAATATGATATTGAAGACTATTTTTTTTAGATAAAGTGGAGGTAGTGAAATAAAGCATTCTGTTGTGTGTTACTGAATGGGATTTGTTTTTTATTGGTATTTGGTGTCAGTGTAATTGTGAGCATCCTGATTTAATTCCTGTATTGCATTAAACACTTAATCTGAACAAACTTTTCGGTACAAATATAAATCCAGTTTGCTCTAAAAACCATTGTCTGCAAATTGTTTAAATTTACTGCTCTTTGGCTCAAAGTTGTTAACAAGTGAAATGAAGTATTAGTTTTAACTAATAACTGAAGTATTACAATAGTAAACTATTGTTCCTTTATATTCTAATGGAATATAAAGGAGGGTGTTAAGCACACTTTCTTCTCTAAACAGTTAAGTTATTAAAACTCTTGGCAAAGCCAAGCATGCAGATTTTTCAGGAAGTAATCATGTTGTATTCTTCTCTCAGAAGTTTGTCTGTCCAGTAACCTTGTTTCTTCAGCAATAAATTAATTGATCCAATGTTGCTGATGTTCTTTTGGGTAAAGTTTAAAAAAAAAAATTTAAAAAAAATCTCAGTTGTCAGGCCTCTGGATCAAAGTCTCATACATACAGCAACAAAGAGTATTAAACACACAACTGAATTAAAATAGAATCTCCTGGTGATTAGAGTTTTATATAGTCAAAGCCTTTTAAAATACTTAGTTCAGGTAGGAATTTATTACTGTTGTTTCTTAGCCAATGATAGTAAACCTGCAAGTGACCAGACCTTCACGGTGCCTTCTTTTTGGGTAGGTAGCTTTCATTGTACTGGGTACAAGGCTGTGATACGGAAGTAATAGCAAGTAGTTTCTGTAGATAAATCACAATTTTTCACAGTTACTTTCACAGTTACACTTAAGATCTTCAAAGTAACTAATCTGACTTGACCTTATAGTATGCCTTATAGGAACTTTGCTTTAAAAAAGTGAGATCTCTAGTCATTCAGAAGGCATATTCTTATAAAAATATAATCTGTAACTTACAAAAAGGCCACTGTCAAATTGAAAGGGCAAGGCTGAGATATGGAAGGGAGTGGTTTTTGCCAAGTTTTATTATGATACTAAACCACTTAATCTGAGGATATACATGAACATTCTTTTGAGACAATATCTAGTTCGCCTATGCAATTAAAACAGAGATATGCTATTTGAAGTGAAATTGTTAGAATTTAAGAAAAAAGTGGTTTAACCGAAATTGTACGATGAACCCCTGAGCAAGTTTACTTCTTGTACAATCAATGTTTAACTGTCACTAATTTAACTATGTACCTATTGTCAACTAGTAATGACAATTAGTAATTGAGTAGTGGTAAAACATTGAAACATCATTAGTGTGGGAGGAATTTTGGTTTTGTTGGAAAAAACTTTCACTGTTAAAAGTGGCATTAGGTGGAATATGGTTTGTAGTAGGAGTAAAATTTTATTATGTCTTTAATAATAAATGATACATCACACTTGTTGGTTTAATGGCATAATAGAGTAAGCAATCACAAAGATTCTGTCTCCTGCCCCTGTCACACTAGGCTTTTAGGTGTTCACTTTTGAAAATGTCTGATTTCTTTTTGGGTATGAGGGCTTGAAATTTAATATTACTGCTTGGTAATCTCTCATGCAGCTGCTTTCCTATCGCTGTGTAGTTTCCTGAATTATTTAATTTTCTTGTGTCTGAAAAAATAAACAAGCATAAATCTGCATTTAATAGTGGGCATTTTAGAAAAGATCTTTGCTTGTAAAATTGTGTATTGAGAAAATTATGAAGACTTCATTAAAAGCAAAGGTACCACAAGAGGGTGCCATTTAGTCACTATGAAAATTAAAGAATACTTGCAACAAGTATTCAAAATAGTTTGATCTTGCATTTTAAAGCATGAATGTGTGTTGGGCAGCTGATTTAAATCTCTAAAAATAAACAATCCTAAAAAGAATCCAATCATACTGTCCAAGATGATTAGGCATTTGGTAATTATTGAAACTAATAATCTAGAAAATTTTGTACTGTAGTCATTATCAGTATATTCTGTGGTTATGCTGTCTGGAAGAAGCTAATGTCAGGTTCATTACTGAACTGGATCCTTGAAATTATCTTTATACAGACAGTAGAAAAACAACCATCATTTGCAACAATTTTCTCAACGCTATTATTTGGGGCTTAGTTTACTCATAGCAATTATTATAATACCTTAGATTAGTGAAAGCATAATGCTTTTACTAGCTGCAGAATATTTTAATACTACTACATATTTTTCTGTTTTGGAATACAATGGGGAAAATGCTTAAGGTAGTGGTGCAAATTTTTTTTCCTCTTTAACTAGAACTTATTAATGATAGCAGTTCTCTTACCTCTTCAATATATCATGCAATGCACAAAACCAGGGAATACTGTCCTAGAAACTAAAGAAGTTAATTCAAAATTGTTTATGAAGTTTATTTGAAACAGTCACTTCTAATTTTAAAGTATTTGATTATAAAACTAAGTATTATAATGCATGCCAAGTTCAGTTTTGTATCTCTTTCTTCCAGATGTAGATTTACTACCACTGCCTGAAGGCTAGATATTTTATCAATAAAAGGGGTTTGGCAAAGTAGTGCTTTTATATTATGAATACCCAGAAGTATCTGATGAAAGCTGCATCTTTTTTCAGTAGCTTTTCAAATGTAATTTGACTCATTGGAATCTCAATATAATCTAATTCTCAAATGAAAACGAGGACAGATAAATGTAACTTTTTTTGTTATTGCCATTATAGAACAATTTCCCCCTAGCATTCAAGAAGGCCCTCACAATTTTGCATCACCAATGTTTCAAAAGGAGGTATTTCCCTCTTGCTTGGTATCATGCACCAATGGTTTATTCATTAAATTGTGCAATGCTGCTTTACATGATATACTGGCTTATCTGAACTTCCAACCATTAATAAAATATTCTTTTTTAATAAGAATTGTACTGGGTCTGGATAGGATCAAGTTCTGAAGTTAACTATCTTCAAAGCGCAGCATGCTGCTGTACTTTACATTTGTGGCTAAAACAGTTGTTGATATCACCAGAGTTTTGGCTACTGCTGAACAGTGCTTGCACGGTGTCAAGGACTTTGTTCTCTCTCCTCTGCCCTCTCAAAGTGAGTAGGGTGGGGGTAGGCAAGAGGTTAGGAGGGGTCATAGCCAAGACAGCTGACTAAAACAGGACAAAGGCATGTTCCATACCGTATGATATTGTGTTCAGCAATAAAAGCTTAGGGAAAGGAGGGGGGGTTGGGGGACAGACATTAGTGGTTATGGTATTTGTCTTCTTGCTATGTGTGCTGAGGTCCTGCTTCCTCTGAAGTGGCTGGGCATCTGCTTGCTAGTGGGAAGTAGTGAATGAATTACTTCCTCCACCACAGTACAAAACACCTGGTAACTGTTATATTCCTGTAGCCTGTTTTTTTTCCCCATCTGTAATAGTAGCTAAAATCAGATGCTAAAAAAGAAAATGCAAGTCTTTACCACTGCAATAATCCTGATATTTCTGAATATGACCGATACATCATAGTAATCCCAGCATATTTTGTAACTACTGAAACTTGTAAAAGTCATCAAAGACTTGTTGTTATAACAACACATACTGCACATGTAAGCTAAATGCAGACAATTTAATTAAGGCTTTTAGTTGCATGCTGTTTTTTCTTCTTTTCTATTCAGGTTTATACACAATAAAACATGCATGTTGAGGAACAGGCAGGATTTTTTTTTGTTTTTCAAAAAAAATATTTTGTAATTAAGTTTAAAGTACTCAGTAGCACTGTGGTTTGATGTTACAATCACAGAAGTGTGGTTCGCTGAGAGAATTGCTGCTTCAGTTTCCAGCAGGCAGTCCCCCAGACACAGTAATGAATAATATGACCAGCAATAGAGAGGCCCTGCCTCCACTGTGAGGGAATGGGACAATTGTGCTTATTGGACTGTGTGGATTCAATGTCATAGTACATCAGAACCACAGAAGTATAAGGCTCTAGTGGACACTGGTGCACAGTGTACTCTAATGCGATCAGGCAATAAAGGGGAAGAACTCATCTGTATCTCTGGAGTGACAGAAGGATTCCAACAGCTACCTGTATTGTAGGTCGAAGGGACCCTAAACTATGAATAAATGTGAAAAGCAACTCATTGTGAGTGGTCCAGAAGCTCCGTGCATCCTTGGCATAGACTACCACAGAAGACGGTACTTCAAGGACCCAAAAGGGTACCAGTGGACTTTTGACATAGCTGCCTTAAAGATGAATGAATTTAAATAGCTGTCTACTTTACCTGGTCTCTCAGAGGACCCTTCTATTATGCAGTTGCTGAGGGTCGAAGAACAACAAGTGCCAATTGCTACCACAACAGTGCACCGGCAGCAATATACCACCAACCGAGACTCCCTGATTCCCATCCATGAGCTAATTCGTCAACTGGAGAACCAAGGAGTGATCAGCAAGACTCATTCACATTTTAATAGTCCCATATGGCCAGTGCAAAAGTCTAATGGTGAGTGGAGACTAACGGTGGACTATCGTGGCCTGAACGAAGTCACACCACCACTGACTGCTGCAGTGCCATACATGCTAGAACTCCAGTACGAACTAGAGTCAAAGGCAGCCAAGTGGTATGCTACAATTGCTAATGTATTTTTCTCCATCCCTCTGGCAGCAGCATGCAGGCCACAGTTTGCTTTCACTTGGAGGGGCATTCAGTACACTTGGAATCGATTACCTCAGGGGTGAAAACACAGCCCTACCATTTGCCATGGACTGTTCCAGTCTGCGCTGGAGCAGGGGGAAGCTCCTAAACACCTGCAGTACATCGATGACATCATTGTGTGGGGTGGCACAGCAGAGGAAGCTTTTGAGAAAGGGAAGAAAATAGTCCAAATCTTTCCAAAGGATGGTTTTGCCATAAAACAAAGTAAGGTCAAAGGACCTACACAGGAGATCCAGTTTTGGGAATAAAATGGCAAGATGGATGTTGTCAGATCCCAGTGGTTGTGATCAAGAAATTAACAGCTTTCCCTCCAACTAACAGAAAGGAAACAAATACTTTCTGTAGCATCATGGGTTTTTGGAGAATACACATTCCAAATTACAGTCTGGTTGTAAGCCCAGTCTATCGAGTAACCCGTAAGAAGAATGATTTCAAATGGGGCCCTGAGGAACGACAAGTCTTTTAACAAATTAAACAGCAGATAGTTCATGCACTAGACCTTAGTCCATTTTGGCCAAGACAAGATGTAAAAAATATGCTCTATATAGCAGCTGGGGGAATGGGCTCACCTGGATCCACTGGCAGATAGCACCAGGGGAGACTCAAGGTCGACACTTAGGGTTTTGGAGTCGGGGATACAGAGGATCCGAGGCCCGCTATACATCTGGTGAAGAAGAGATATTGGCAGCATATGAAGGGGTTCAATCTGCTTCAGAAGTGGATGGTACTGAAGCACAGCTCCTCCAGGCACCCCAACTGCTGGTGCTGGGCTGTTCAAAGGAAGGGTACCCTCTACATGTCATGCAACTGATGGTATGTGGAGTAAGTGGGGCGCACTGATCACACAATAGGCTGAAGTAGAAAACCCTAGTCGCCCAGGAATCCTGGAAGTGATCGTGAACTGGCCAGAAGGCACAGATTTTGGAATATCCCCAGGGGAGGAGATGACGTGTACTGAGGTAGTTCCACTATATAATAAACTACCAGAAAATCTTAAAGAATATGCCCTGTTCACTGATAGGTCCTGCCATATTG
This sequence comes from Heteronetta atricapilla, assembly GCA_011075105.1. Lineage (NCBI taxonomy): Eukaryota > Metazoa > Chordata > Aves > Anseriformes > Anatidae > Heteronetta > Heteronetta atricapilla. The sequence goes on from JAACYQ010019329.1 coordinate 27,959, forward strand.
TGGGAAAACATTTGTGGTAGAATGCTGCTGTATGGAGTCCTACACGAGAAGTTGCAGAAATTGCTGAAGGAGAAAGTGAATCAAGCCAGTTTGCAGAAGCGAAGACCATCCAGCTGGATTAAGATATTGCTGAATGAGAAAAGTGGCCAGTGCTTTATTTCTATACCAGTTCATGGATGGTGGCAAATGCCCTGTGGGGGTGGTTGCAGCAATGGAAGTAGAGCAACTGGCAGCGCTGAGGCAAAGACATTTGGGCTGCTGCATCATGGCAAGATATTGCTGCCTGGGTAGATGTGGCAATGAATGCACGGACTCCTATGCAAGTTGCAAGTGAAGGGAAAAAAACCTCTTTATTGTCTCTACTTCTGCTCTTTTATATCTGTCCTGAGATAGCACAATACCATGTAAACTTCCTAGCGACAGAATACAGCCTGCGTGCACTTTGTTACTTTCTCACTGCCCAAGGTTCCTAATCGTCACATTCCCAGGGCTTTCTGCCGACCAAAGCAATAAGACTGGTGGCTATCCAAGTTCGTATATGCCTCTAGCCCCACATTTCCCCCTTCTTTGTTTTGTTGGACAATCAGGACCGTTTTCAATGATTTTTCTACCATCCTCTGCGCACATTGCAAAAGGCACGGCACACATATTAGAATACATAAAAAGATCAACAAACATATAGCAAGCAATTTCAGTAAGTGCATCACCCAGTTCCCCAAGCCGAAACCACTAAACAAATTATTAAACCACCCCCACTCATCATCCTGCCTGAGCTTATTGACACCCTCCCTTAACTTCTGAATGCTCTCATGAATGGACTCAGAATGGTCTGAGAGATTCATACAGCACATCCCTTGAAATTCGTCACACCCATGCCCGTGGGCTAGCAATAAGAAGTCAATTGCTGCGTGATTCTGCAAGGTAGTGTGCCTAACTGAATCTACATCCATTAACAGATTAGATAATGCTAAAGACGTGGCATTGCTCTGCTTAGCAAGCCAACAGCCTAACTTATTCAGTGTGGCTAAAGCTTTTGATGCTGACACTCCTGGTGTAAATATAGAGGCCAGAATTATCTCTTCACTACTACATAATTCTACATCATCCCTGCATTCTGCCTGAAAGGTGTGGGTTGATCGCCTACTGCGCTGATGGTATTTTCTGTAATTCAGAATCATGGATATATTCGGTGTCGACGTGAGCCTTCCCATCGGTATCAACAACGTGAACCTTCCCAAGCTACAAGGTCCTCCCCTTATATGTGAGGGTATTCCTCCTCACATGCGATCTCCGCAGATAAAGATCCCTGAGGGGAGCGCTAAGGGCACATTGGTGGAGTGGGAGATGTTCGGGCTGGTATAATTGCACCAGGCTGTTCTATTTCTATATGTTGGTAGAGAGGAATTAACATTTTGTGCTATAGATTAACTTTTACCAGTGTAATTAAAATACAAATAACTGTCCATTTTGATTGAACCTAAAAGTTCAAGCTCCTGCGGTTCATGTGGTAGCAGGGCCAAGTAAGCACCCCACCCATCTCAGTTGTCCATACAGGAGTTCGTGGCGTTGCAGAAAGATGCTGTCATTGAATTGGGTGCGGGCCAGGTTTCCACTGGAACTCCAACTAGGCACGTAGAGAAGGGGTTCCTGGGGGTGGATAAGGAGAGGCACATAGTGTCCTGACCTGTTTTATCCACTAAAGTTGGCCATATGTTCTCCTTCAGCTGTGGTGGGACCCAGAAGGCTACATTGATGTTCAGGTAGCTCCAGACAATGACGCAGGCCGCGTAAGTCTTGCAGGCACCCATCTTAGACGTTGATCTGTGGAAACACAAGCATACCCTCATCCCAGATAGGGCCCTTCCCACTTATTAGCTTCTAGGTTTTTTAACTAATACCATGGCCTTCCCTTTTATCTCCAGTCAGTCCTCATGCACAGAAAGGAAGTGCTTAAAAATCGGAGGCCCATCTTCATCTGTCCATCAATTTAAATAATTTAGTACATAGGTTTCTTTGGCTAGCCTTTCTTGAGGGGACAGGCCACCTACTCCCCCTTTTTGTTTATCTAGCATAGCTTTCAGTGACCTATGCACTCGTTTGACAATCGCCTGCCCGATGGGCTAGTGGGGGATGCCAGTGACATGGTGGATATCCCAGAGAAAGGAGCGAGTACTTTGCAAAACATGTGCTGGGCCGTTATCTGTTTTTATTTGGTGCGGAATACCTAACATTGCAAAGGCTAACAGGAGGTGTCGCCACACATCATGCGATTTCTCAGCGGTATGTGCGGTAGCTGCCACGCATGGCTCCTGAGAAAGTATCTATAGAAACATGGATGTATTTGTCCTGGTTTCAGCTAGGATAGAGTTAATTTTCCTCCTAGTAGCGGGTATAGTGCTTTTCAGCTTCTCACACTGTCCTGCCAGTGGGCAGACTGGGAGTGCAGCAGAACCAAGACAGCTGACCCAAAATGGCCAAAGGGGTATTCCATACCATCTGATGTCATGCTGAACAATTAATACGGGGGGGGCTGGCCGGGGTGGAGGGACTGGCTGCTTGGGGATAGGCTGGGCATCGGTCAGCGGGTGGTGAGCAATTGCATTGTGCATCACTTGTTTTCTACACATTATTAGTAGTAGTACTATTATCGTTATTATTTTCCTTTTTTTCTGTCCTAAAAAACTGTCTTTATATCAACCCACAGGCTTAATTTTCCTGATTCTCTCCCTCATCCCAGAGGGGGAGAGGGGAGGGTGAGCGAACGGCTGTGCAGTGCTGTTGTGGTTTAACCTGGCCGGCAGCTAAACACCACACAGCCGTTCGCTCACCCTCCCCCCTCCCTCTCTGGGATGGGGGAGAGAAACGGGAAAGTGAAGCCTGTGGGTTGAGATAAAGACAGTTTATTAAGATAGAAAATAATAATAATAATAATAATAATAACAATAATATGTACAAACAAGTGATGCACAATGGAATTGCTCACCACCCGCTGACCGATGCCCAGCCCAACCCCGAGAGCCGGCCCCCCACCCCAGCTAGCCACCCCTATATATTGTTCAGCATGACGTCAGATGGTATGGAATACCCCTTTGGCCAGTTTGGGTCAGCTGTCCTGGGTCTGTCCCCTCCCAGCTCTTGCTGCACCCCTCCAGCCTGCCCGCTGGCAGGACAGAGCGAGAAGCTGAAAAGTCCTTGGCTTAGTGTAAGCACTGCTCTGCAGCAATTAAAACATCAGCATGTTATCAGCACTCTTCTCATCCTAATCCAAAACATAACACTCTACCAGCTACTAGGAGGAAAAAATAACTCTGTCCTAACTGAAACCAGGACAAGTGCTTAGCTGCCAGCTTGGTTAAACCACAATATTTTAGATGTCGAAAGGCCAGTATATGCATAACATTTGTTTGCCAAATTTCGAGAGCTTTAAGGCCCTGTTGGTTGACCCCACAAGTAACTGATGGCACAGCCTGCTGGCAGTCCAGGCACACCGTGATTATCTGTCGTGCTTGGCTAAGGGGAAGCTGGAACATTTTGTGCAAAACTTTGGCATTCTGGTGGAAAAACCCATGGGACAGGCACGCCTGTTCAAATGTGTTGGGAAGGAGAGCAGCCCCAGCCAGCTGATCGGCCATCCTATTACCTATTACCTACTATCTATTACAACCAACGGCGCAAGCAGAGTGGTATGAGACCAAATGTGTAAAATGAAATAGTGAATTCTCTGATTTACTGCAAAGAGCAAAGCCTTGAACAATGTGAATAACTGAGGGTTAGATACCTCCTTCAGGTAAGCTGTCTCAATTCTAGTAGAGACTCCCGCAATATATGCGGAGTCAGTGACAATGTTGATAGGACAATTCCATTTTACAAAAACTCAGACTACGGCTACTAATTCTACAATTTGCAGTGATCCTTTCATAACCTGTATATCGAACTGCCACTGGCCGTCAGTGTCTCTCCATATTATAACTGAGTTCCCTGTTCGTCCAGATCCATCCGTAAATACGGTAAGAGCATCCAGAGGGACAGGACTACGTTTTGGGATGTCTTGAAGTGGCAATGGGGACTGCAGCAATTTGTGACCAGGGGGGTGAATGGAAACTGTACCTGTGAAGCCTTCCAGAGCTGTTTGGAAAAAGAGTGAGGACTGTAACAGCCATTGTTACGTCTGCATGGATACGAGTAATATTAATGTTGATAGTTCTTGACCGCTCAGCGCCAGCAACCTCTGTCTACCCTTTATGATTAATGATGCTAACAATTTGATTTTAGTGGATATTGTCTTTCCAAATTGATGAGGTAAAAAGACCCATTCAGTAATTCTGAGTGGGTCTTGCACAGAGCTGTGCGACTCTTCTTCCCACTGGAATATGTGGCCATAAGGTTGAAATAATGAATCCAAGATTAATAGTTGGAATGGGTAGTCTGGGTGGTAGCACTGAGCTTGTCTGGTTGATGTTGCCGTGGCCACCTTTTGAAGGACGGTCAGAGTCGCTGGAGTTAGCGATCAGGCAGATCCCAGAGCCGGATCCCCCTTCAATAGGGAAAAGAGGTGGTGTGTAGGTCTTCATTAGTGATCCCTAATAGGGGGCGCACCCAGTTTATGGTGCCTAGCAATTTTTGAATATCGTTCTAAGTTTTTATATTCTGGGAGATCTTTAAACTCTGTGGGACTACACTTTGCTCCAAGATACACCATCCTAGATAGTGCCACGGGGTAGATTTCTTCACCTTTTCAGGGGCTATAACCAAATTGAATCTAGTGAGGCTGGAGACCACAATTTGCAACATCTCCTGCATTTCAGACTCCGTCTTTGTGGCCACGAGAATATCATCCATGTAATGGTATTTGAGTGCCCGGGGAGCTTGCTCCCTAGAGGGGCTGAGAGCTCTTGCCACAAACCATTGACAAATCATAGGGCTATTTTTCATTCCCTGTGGGAGCACCGTCCAGTGATATTGGGCGCAAGGCTCAGAAACATTAATGGAGGGCACTGAGAATGCAAAACGCAGTCTATAACTGTTAGATGCCACTTCATGGGAATCACTGTGGGCAAGGGCAAGCCAGGCTGTAAGGCCCCCATGTTTTCCATTGCAGCATTATTCTGACGGAGGTCATGCAATAGTCTCCATTTGCCGCTTTTCTTATGATTGACAAACATTGGTGAATTCCAGGGGCTAGCTGTCCATACAATGTGCCCCACCACCAGTTGTTCATTAAGAAGTTTGCAGAGGCGATGCAGCTTTTACAATGCCAGGGGCCCTTAATGGATCACCTGCTGGCTGTCCCAGTGTCCTGGTTTCAGTTAGGACAGAGTTAATTTTCCTCCTTGTAGCTGGTAGGGTGCTCTGTTTTGGATTAGGATGAGAAGAGTGCTGATAACATGCTGATGTTTTAATTGCTGCAGAGCAATGCTTACACTAATCCAAGGACTTTTCAGCTTCTCGCTCTGTCCTGCCAGTGGGCAGGCTGGGGGTGCAGCAAGAGCTGGGAGGGGACAGACCCAGGACAGCTGACCCAAGCTGGCCAAAGGGGTATTCCATACTGTGATAAATCCCAAATAGGATCTTAATCAAAGTTTGTGATTTATTAAGTAAATAGAGGCAAGCAAACAGCGCTGGGTGCACCGGGAGTCTCTGCTCCACCAGGACGCACACCTGTTACATCAGAGGGTTGATTTTTATACTACTAGACTAATACATATTTATCACTATTCCTAGAAAAGGCAGGGTTATTATAATTAGTTCCCAGAATCCAGACCCTCTCCGGGCGCATGCGTATCAGTCTCTGGTGGTCTTCCTGGGGGTCTCTTGTGCTGAAGGCTCGTAGTCTTCCTCCCAGGCTTTGTCCTTCGGTCGTCCTTCAACTCCCCCCTTTCTCCTTATTTGGTGGATCCCTTTACCAGACATCAGAGGCTTGGGCAGCGTCTCATGGAGAAGTCAGCAGTTTCCAAAAAAAAACCTCCTTGGTCCTCTTATCTCCCAGACTCGAGTCTCAGTGTTCGTCCTTCAAGCCTTCTATTTACATGAACAGCTAGACCCTTGTTTTGCACAGTACAAGAACTTTTTCTTAGATAGAAAGTTACATTTCACCATGCAGCCCTAGCATTATTCCATGCACCACACGAATCAAATGAACATATTTCACAATTCCCCACTTTCTCTTTCCATAGTATTGATTTGTGTTCTCTCTTCAACCTTTGTTAGTAACAGCTGGATCTCATCTGTCGGTTCTGGAGAGGAAGTCCATTTCTTAAGCATCATTATTGATACATCACCTTTTTTCTCTATTGAAGTCATTACAAATTGGGTACTATTAATTATACGGTGTATTAATAATGTAAGACAAGGTATCACACAAGGTATAAACAATAACATCATTATACCACATGAAAATAAAAACAACATTCTTTTAACCCATGGCCCACCAGGCAGCCAGGAAAACAAACCCCAGTCCATATTTCTCCAAGTTTGTACTGGGACGTGAGCCAATTTTCTGATTTCTTTTGTTATTTGTTTAACCACTTTTCCATTATTATCAATTAGTAAGCAACAATTAGAATCATTCAGTTTTCCACACACACCCCCTTCTTCTGCAAGCAAATAGTCTAAAACCATTCTATGTTGAAAAATGACATTTCTCATCTGAGTGGATTGATCAGCTACAAGATCTAAAGCTATTGCTGTTTGATTAGTTATAATTTCAAGGACAGCTTGCAATCTAATTATTCGATTCAAGTTATAAATAGGTTCCCGGGCTCCTGATACTACCTCGTTCGGGTTCCAGGTAGCTGGTCCATAATACTGTATGATTCTTTCAGGAGGCCATTCATTTTCTCCCCATTTCTGAGCACTACCCCCTGCTAAGGAAACATCAATGGATCGTTGTATTCTATTCAGATCATCATATAATCTTATTCCTAAATTATTCCCTTGCATTTGTGACAATAAAAAGAACAAGGGTCTTATGTACCCCACATAGCATACTCCCGACCAGTTTTTTGGTAGTCTTTTATAAGCATGTTTGCCACACACCCAATAATGTCCCTTTAGGGCCCACGATCCATTTGGAAAAGGGCCATCCCATCCTTCTTTATTTCTTGGAGCATGAAAATACAGAGTATCTTTGTTACCAAGTGGTCCTGTTACAATGTTTCTCCCATATGTACATTTCCAGGCCCCTGCATCAGATTTCCATTCACAATTACAATCAAGTCCTTTTTGGCCTGTCATATTATGAGCTGACCAGAAATATTTAAAAAGCACTCTCCCCCCATTTTCATTTTGCCATTTCCAGCTGTAGACCCTTACCACATGTTGTTCTTTTGTGGTGTTGTCCCACTGACAGCTCAAGATCTGACTGTCAAATTGTCTCATCGCTTGTGCTCTTGTCATGGCTTCACATCCGGGTCCAAAGAATTCCCTGTACGAGCATTTCAGCCAAGTCCCGTTTCTCAGCTGGACATGTGTGGCGTTCCATTTCCCACTGTGTGCTGTGCAGTTTATAGGTTTACATTCAGAATCAGTACAGTCATATCCAGGGGACAGAGTCCAATTGCAAATGCTTTTTCCCACCGGTACCGTTCCCGTTCTGTTTAAACACTATATACCCCGATCTGACGAGTGCAATTTCCACGGGTCTCCTTCCTCTTCCCAAAACTGTGTCCCATTATGAACTTCACTCAAATTACTAACCCACCACTTAGGTTCGACCGGACCAGCTACCCAGGGCCAACCTTCAGCTCCCCCCGGTCCTCCACAAACCCAGCAGTTACTAAGGCTAAAGGCCTTAGCCACTTCCTCCCCCAGAGTGAAAAAATTATTCCTCCATTCTTGCCCGTAGCTCAATTGCCCCTGTAATAACAATACCAGGAAGTATAACATTTCTTATCCTTATTTCCGTCCAGTCTTGAGAGTGCAGTAAGCATTTCCAATCAAGAGGTTGAGCCCGCTTCCAGGATCGATTTGGGCTTAGTTACCATACAGCTTTTCAGGATGATCCGGCTCCTGGAAAACTAATCACAACTTTATATGAATTTAAAAAGATTCTTATGTTATTTTTCCTGGGACAACTTAACTTTAGTACAGGAGAAGTCCGGTCGAGGCCCTCTCACTCAGCAGTCAATACCCATAGGGGTTGCCTCCCTCGGTAGACTATACACACTGCAGTGGAGAGTCCTACCCCGGTCTTGCCTTCTCCCTTTTCTCCTTCTAGGCTTGTCCGCTTGTCCCCTTTACCTGGTGTCCTTAAGTCACACGTAGTTTCATTACCAGAATATTAGTTCCAGTTCCCCAGGAGTGGATTCAACCCTTTAAGCTTCAGTAGTTATTGGCCCCTTTACTCTGGATGCGTGGGTCCAACCCCTCTCACAGCTGTTTCAGTAGTAAGTAAAACAAGAAAGGGACCTTCCCACGTAGGAGATAGACTTTTTCCTTTCCACGTTTTTATTAGAACCTTATCTCCCGGTTTCAACTGGTGAATTGCAAATCCTAAAGGTGGTGTTTGAGCCATCATTCCAATTTCTCTTAGTTCTTTTAGTCTCCTTCCAAGAGTGATTATATATTTCTGGATATTACGATCTTCAATTACATTATTCCCTAGAGGCATCCCTTGAGAATAAGGCATACCATATAACATTTCATATGGTGACAATCCAGTCTCACTGTGTGGTTTAGTTCTAATGTTTAAAAGGGCCTATGGTAAGCATTTTGTCCAGGGCATTTGTGTCTCAATCATTAACTTAGCCAATTGTTGTTTTATTGTTTGATTCATTCTTTCTACTTTTCCCGAGCTTTGTGGCTGCCATGGAGTGTGGTATTCCCACTGAATACCTAATGATTGACATAACAGTGTTATTATTTTAGAAGTGAAGTGTGTGCCCTGATCAGAATCAATACACTGGATTATCCCATATCTAGGTATTAAGTGTTCTAATAAAATCTTTACAACTGTTTGTGCTGTAGCTCATGCTACAGGATAAGCTTCAACCCATTGTGTTAAATGATCCACTATTACCAATAGATATTTTATCCTCCCCACCTTGGGCAATTCAGTGAAATCAGCTTGTACTTTTTCAAAAGGTCTGTAAGCTATCTTTCTCCCAAATTTTTCCAAAAGTGTGGACCACCCCATATGCATATTTTGAATCTGTAAATATGGTCCCACTTTTTCCCTTTAATAGTTCCAGGGCCCTACATAAGGCATACAGCTCACAAGCCTGAGCTGACCATGATGGACTTAGAGGCCCTGATTCCACAGGTTCTAAATCCTTTTTAATTATTGCATATCCTGATTTTCTTTTTCCTTCCACTACTCGGGAGGAACCATCTATAAACAGTACTTCCCCTTTTTGCAACTCAGTGTCCCTTAAATCTGGCCTCACCTTAGTCTGGGTCTCAATTACCTCTAAGCAGTTATGTTGTAATTTTTCAGATGGCTCTCCAAACAAAAATTGTGCTGGACTCTGAGCAGAGGTTACTCTCAGTTCCAAGTCAGGGGAATCAATTAATATTGCCTCATACTTTAGGATTCGGCTGTCTGTTTGCCATTTCTCTGCTTTCTGTTGTAAGACCCTTCTGACATTGTGTGGAGTATATACCTTTGGAGGGGCACTGAAGGTAATCTTTCTAACTTCCTCTATTAATAATGCTGTAGCAACCAAAGCTTGGAGACAAGCAGGCCAGCCTCTGCTTACTGGATCGAGTAATTTAGAACAATACCCCACAGGTTTCTTAATCCCTGCCCAGTCTTGAGTAAGAACTCCATATGCTGTCTGATTTGAGGTATTCACAAAAAGATAGAAAGGCTTTTCCAGATCTGGGAGGCTCAATACAGGTGCTTGTATTAATGCCCCTTTTATTTCCTCAAATTTTTGATCATCTTCTGTGAACCACTTAAATCGGTCATTAGTTAATTTTTCATATAAGAATTTGACTTTCTCACTATAGTTCTCAAGCCATGGTCTACAATATCCCAATAATCCTAATATTTGCCGAATTTCCTTTTTAGTTTGTGGAGGTCTTAAAGATAGAATACCAGATACCCTGTCAGGATCTAGCTTCTTTTTCCCGCCACTCAGCCAATGCCCTAAGTATTTTACTTCCTGCTCCACAAACTGTAATTTTGATCGAGATACCTTTAACCCCTTTCCCCTAGGAAATTTAATAATTTAATAGTGGCTTCTCAGGTATTTTCCTCAGTTTCTCCTGCCACTAATGGATCATCCACATAGTGCAATAATTTTACTTCCTTGGGTAATGTGAAATCTTGCAAGATCCTCTCTAAAGCTTGTCCAAATAGATTTGGTGATTCTGTAAATCCCTGTGGCAGCACAGTCCATATTAATTGTTGTTTTCGTCCTGTTTCGGGATCCTCCCATTCAAAAGCAAAATAATCTCGGGATCCCTCGTCCAGAGGACAGGACCAGAAAGCATCTTTCAAATCTAATGCACTATACCAAGTATATTTGGGAGATATATGACTCAGTAAAGTATAAGGATTTGCCACCACAGGAAACTTAGTAATTGTTCTTTGATTAACAGCTCTTAGGTCCTGTACCATTCTGTAGGACCCATCCGATTTTTTTACAGGGAGGATGGGTGTATTATGAAGTGACATACATGGTTCTAAAATTCCTCCCTCCAGAAGTCTGTCTACTACAGGTTTTAATCCTTTTCGACCCTCCATTGGTATAGGGTATTGTTTAACTCCGATTGGATGATGTGGATCTATTATTTGAACATTTATGGGGGCCATTTCTATTTTTCCAATTTCCCCTTCCTTATACCATACTGAAGGGTTAATGGCTTCCTCATCTTCTTGTGTTAAAGTGTACAGTTTAATCTGCAATTTGTCTCCTTGGCTATGAATGCTCAAATTTAATTTTAAAATCAAATCCCTTCCTAATAAATTGTACTCTGCTTCAGGGAGCAACAGTAAATCATTAAAACAAATTTTCTCTTCTGTTTCTACTTCTATATCTTTTAAGACAGGTACTTTAAAAGGCTCCCCTTTTGCCCCTATTATTGATACATAACTTTTCCCTTTTTCTATTCCTTTTGGAAGGTTTTGAATAGTGGATTTTTCAGCCCCCGTGTCCACTAAGAATAAAACTTCTTCTTTATGGGGACCAATTAATAGTTTTATCAAGGGCTCCGTTGATGTTGAAGTCCCCAGAAAATATAGCCCCTGACACCCCTATTCTTCTTTAAATATTTTCTCATCTTGTTCCCGCTTGCGACAGTTCTTCTGAACATGCCCTTTCTTGTTACAGTAGTAACAGACGGGAATTGTGCTTTTCTCCTGATAAGGCTGTCCTCTGTGTGTTGTGTGTGTTTTGTCTACTCCTTTTTCTCTTCTTTCTCTGGACGAGGTCTTATCTTTCTGACTTTCTCTTACTGCTGCTACAAAGATCTTAGCTTTTGCTTTTTGTTTCTCCTCATCTCTCCTAACATACACTTTTTGTGCTTCCCTAAGTAATTCTTCTAATCCTCTTTCTGGCCAGTCTTCCAGTTTTTCTATCTTCCTTCTTATGTCCCCCCAGGATTTAGCTACAAACTGTGTTCTAAGGAGTGCGGTTCCAGCCGCTGTATTTGGATCAATTCCAGAATACATTTGTAAGCTTTTTTTTAATCTCTCCAACCATTCTGTTGGAGATTCATCTTTCCCTTGTTGTTCATTAAATGCTTTATTAATATTTTTTCCTCGGGGAACCGCTTCCCTTATTCCCTGTATGATTAATGTTCTCAAATCCCTCATATTCTGTCTTCCCTGGGGTTGCTGATGATCCCAGTGGGGATCCACATTTGGCCATTTCTGGTCTCCTGGGAGTCCTGCCTGATTTTGTCTTTCCCAAATCCTCATTCCTGCCTGCCTGATCATTCCCCTTTCCTCGTCCGTAAATAAAATCCCTAAAATGGACTGCATTTCCTCCCAGGTATAAGTATTGGGACCTAGGAATTGGTCCAGTTTTTCAGATACTCCGATGGGGTCATCTAATAAAGTCCCCATTTCTCTCTTGAAGTTTCTTACATCTGTGGTATTTAATGGGACTGCCACAAACCCGATGCCTCCCTGATTACCTCCGAGGGGTACTTCTCGTAACGGATATAAAGAAGCTCCCTCAGATGCAGCAGTTTTACTCCTTGTACAGGCCGCTGGAGGTCGGTCTAATTCCAGTGGTGGTGGTGGAGGCAGGGGCAACGGTGGTACTGATGGAGATCCCACGGCCACCGGGGGAGCCACCGGCAGTGGTGGATTGTTAAGATATTGAGGTAGTGGGGGTGGTAAGTTATCTAATGGCTCCCATTCATCATCTCTTTCATGTTTTTTTTCTTCTTCAGAAGAAAGCTCCTGCTCCTGCAGCCGCTCCAGCTCCTGCTACTGCAGCCGCTCCAGCTCCTGCTCCTGCAGCCGCTCCAGCCCCTGCAGCCGCTCCAGCTCCAGCCCCTGCAGCCGCTCCAGCTCCTGTGGCTGGGCCAGAGAAACGATCTGTAGCAGTGCAAGTTGGCCCTGCAGACTGTATTCCAACCCCTGTGGCAGACCCTGCGGCTGGGCCAAAGAAACGATCTGTAGCAGTGCAAGTGGGCCCTGCAGAGTGTATTCCAACCCCTGTGGCAGACTCTGTGGCTGAGTCAGAGAAACGACCTGTAGCAGTACAAGCTGCCCCTGTAGACAAAGTGAAAAAATGGTATAGAGACTCAGGTCATTTAGAATGCAGAGAAGACGAGGCTGGGCCATCAGGGGTGCAGGACGATGAAGATGGGGATGTTGAAAAAACAACACTAGTTTCCCGAAGCCTATACCAGCGTGAGCTACGAGATATGCGAAAAGATTTTGGTCGCTGCATAGGTGAGCAGCTTGTCACCTGGCTGCTCCGGTGCTGGGATACCGGAGCCAATTATGTGGAATTAGAGGGCAGGGAAGCCAGTCGGCTGGGATCCCTTGCTAGAGATGCAGGCATTGACAAAGCAATTGGAGAAGGAGTACGATCCTACAGCCTCTGGAGGCGTATCCTGTACGCTGTAAGGGAAAGGTATCCCTACAAAGAAGAACTCGTATGTCTGCCAGGCAAGTGGACTGCTATGGAGAAGGAATCCAGTACCTGAGGGAATTAGCCGTACGGGAGGTGATTTATGCTGACCCAGACAATGGACAAATACCCGTAGATCCAGATGAAGTCCAGTGTACATGACCCATGTGGCGGAAGTTTGTACGGAGTGCACCATCATCATATGCCAGCTCATTGGCAATAATGGCCTGGAAAGAGGATGAGGAACCCTCAGTGGGTGATGTGGTTAAACAACTCCGGCAGTATGAAGAAAGTCTCTCCTCTTCCCTACAGGCCTGCGTCTCGGCTGTGGATAAACTTTCTGAAAGCGTCCACCATCTAAAAGAGCATACTTTGGAGAAACTTTCTGAAAAGGTCCACCAACTTGAAGAGAGATTATTTTCCTCCACCCCTGTACAAATCAGTGTCTCAGCTATTAGGGGTAAGCGCTCATCCGTACAAGGAAGACGATATGGTGGATACACACCCCATGCCACCCTGTGGTTTTACCTACGTGACCATGGAGAGGACATGAGAAAATGGGATGGAAAATCCACCGCGATGCTAGAGGCACGGGTACGTGAGTTGCAAAAGAAAATAAGCGGGAAAAAGGGGTTCCCTGAAAAGTTTGCTGCTCCAACTTCCAGCAGGCAGTCCCTTAAACACAGGAATGAAGATTCTGACCAGGATTAGAGGGGCCCTGCCTCCAGCCGGGGGGGGGGGGGGGGCGCAAGGGAGAATCGAGTTTATTGGACTGTGTGGATTCGATGGCCTGGCACACCAGAACCACACAAGTATAAAGCTTTAGTAGACACCGGTGCACAATGTACTCTCATGCCATCAAACTATAAAGGGCCAGAGCCCATCAGTATTCATGGAGTGACAGGGGGATCCCAGCAGCTGACTGTATTGGAGGCTGAAGTGAGTCTAACTGGGAATGAGTGGCAAAAACACCCTATTGTGACTGGCCCGGATGCTCCGTGCATCCTTGGCATAGACTACCTCAGGAGAGGATATTTCAAGGACCCCAAAGGGTTCCGCTGGGCTTTCAGCATAGCTGCCTTAGAGACAGAGGGCGTTAAACAGTTGTCTACCTTGCCCGGTCTCTCAGAAGACCCTTTTTTTTGTGGGGTTGCTGAGGGTCGAAGAACAACAACTGCCAATTGCTACTACAACTGTGCACCGGCAGCAATATCGCACCAACCGAGACTCCCTGATTCCCATCCATGAGCTAATTCGTCAACTGGAGAGCCAAGGAGTGATCAGTAAGACTCATTCACCTTTTAATAATCCCATATGGCCAGTGCGAAAATCTAATGGTGAGTGGAGACTAACAGTGGACTACCGTGGCCTGAACAAAGTCACACCACCACTGAGCGCTGCCGTGCCGGACATGCTAGAACTCCAGTACGAACTGGAAGCAAAGGCAGCCAAGTGGTACGCCACAATTGATATCGCTAATGCATTTTTCTCCATCCCTCTAGCAGCAGAGTGCAGGCCACAGTTTGCCTTTACTTGGAGGAGAGTCCAATATACGTGGAATCGGCTGCCCCAGGGGTGGAAACATAGCCCTACCATTTGCCATGGCTTGATCCAGTCTGCGCTGGAGCAGGGGGAAGCTCCTGAATACCTGCAGCACATCGATGACATCATTGTGTGGAGTGGCACAGCAGAGGAAGTTTTTGGGAAAGGGAAGAAAATAATCCAAATCCTTCTGAAGGCTGGTTTTGCCATAAAACAAAATAAAGTTAAAGGACCTGCACGAGAGATCCAGTTTTTAGGAATAAAATGGCAAGATGGACGTCGTCAAATCCCAATGGATGTGATCAACAAAATAACAGCTATGTCTCCACCAACTAGCAAAAAGGAAACACAAACTTTCCTAGGTGT
>JAACYQ010019341.1:0-15426 GCA_011075105.1 Heteronetta atricapilla
CCGGTCCCGGTGCGCTCCCGGTGCGCGCCCGTTCGGCCCCGGGTCCCTGCCTCGCCTTCCCGAGCCGTGCTCCGCGCTGCGTCCCCCTGGCTCCCTTCCCCAGCCCCAGCTCGCCTTGGCTCCTTCTGCAGCTCCCCCATGCGTCCCGGGCTCCCCTCTTCCTCCCCCGTTTGTCCCCATGTGCCCCCGTTCGTCCCCACGTCCCCCCGGCTCCCTCCCCGTCCCCTCTCCCCATCACCCTGCCTCTCGGAGAGGTGTCCCCGTCCCCCGGCGCTGCCGGCAGCGCTCGTGCCCCGCTCCATCCCGACCCGCAGCTCCCTTTGTTCTTCCCCCCCGGCTCCTTCCCTCGGCCGAGCCCCCTGACAGCTGCCCCGTGCCCCCCCCCGGCCCCCCCCCGGGCACGCTGTCACGGGGGGCTGCGCGCCCACCTCTCCTCCCTGCCCGCCGCAACTTTGTCCTCTCCCACAGCTCCGAGGGTCCCGCGAGCGTCTCCAAAGCACCTCGGAGGGAAGGAAACATCCGAGGGGCCGCAGAAGCGGGGCTGCTGCGAGGCTCGGGGGTTGTGGCAGCACGCAGCTCATCCCTGCCGACAGACAAAGCCTTTCGGGGCCGCAGGGGGGGCACGGTGTCCTCGGGGACAGGGCACGCTGCGGGGGGAGCAGCACCTGCCTGCGCGGAGGGGGCTGCGGGGGGGAACCCAGCTCGTGGGGCTGCCTTTGGGGCTGCTGGGGGGGGTTCCCCTGAAATCCCCCCGCTGGACCGTCCCGTGGCAGGCTGCCCTGACCCCCAGCGGTCCCCGGGGTGGGTGATAAGCTGAGCACCCCATGGAGCCGGCCCCGTGCGCCTGGGGCTCTCCGCGCTCGGGCTGCTCCCGTTTCCATCGGCAGCCCCGTGCAGACGGAGGCTTGGCACGAGCCGCGGGGCCGCGAGCCCTTGCCCGTGGGGCTCCCCCCGTCCCGGCCCTGCGGCTTCCCGGGGAGCTGAAGCGACTCGCCCGGGCAGGGGGCCGTGTCCCCGCACCACGGCTCGGGTCCTTGGGCTGGGCGAATAATTTTCCCACTGCAAATCTCGGTGCTCCCACGCCTCTCCCGAGTGGCCGGGAGGGAAGAGCCCCGACGCTGCCGCAGGGTTGCTTGGCTGGGACGTGGCGCTGGTGGCTCCAGACGGGTCCTGGGCCGTGTGCAGGCGCAGGCTTGGCCGGGGCTGTGGCCGGGAGAGCGGGGCTGCAGCACGAGCCCGAAAGAGGATTGGGGTGAAGGAGGGCTCGGGAGGGCAGCCGTGCCACGAGGGTCCCTGGTCGAGGCGTGAGCGCAGGACTGAGAGGCTGTGGGATCCTGTGGAGGCTGGAAAACTTTCTTCCCTGAATCAGTGCAGCTTGTTCTTCCGTCCTGGAAGCACCGCCCGGGATTACAGGTCGGACCGGCGCTCCTCGGTGGCGGGGTTACCCTGTGGCCTTCAGCTGTGGGAGCAAACCTCAGCGGGCTGTGCCGGCGCTGCTCCCTCCGAGCGTCCCGCAGCGCTTTGTCTCGGCAGTTGTGCAGCGACTCCTCCAGAGCCGGCCAGATGTGGGCTCCGAGCGTTTGTGTCCCGGTGAATTTGGATGTCTTCTTTCTCTAAAGCCGCGGGATTTGGTGTGTTCCTGTGGCAGAGTTGGGGTTTCCTCTAAAGGAGGGGGGAACGTGGTCTTTGCTCTCCCGATGGTGTGGAAATCCCGCATCTGCGATCCAAGCTCACCTGGAGGGCTCGGGAAAGAGGCGCCGAGCAGCAAGGTGTGCGAGCAGCAAGGTGTGCGAGCAGCAAGGTGTGCGAGCAGCAAGGTGTGCGAGCAGCAAGGTGTGCGAGCAGCAAGGTGTGTGAGCAGCAAGGTGTGTGAGCAGCAAGGTGTGTGAGCAGCAAGGTGTGCGAGCTGTGCTGTTATAAAAGGGAAGTTGCGATCCGAGAGGAGAGAGGCTCCCGCGGGGAGGTTTGGCGACGCGGGGTTTTCCCTGTGGTTTGCTGGGGACTTTCCTCCTTGGCTGTGGCCGGTGTCAAATAGGAAGCTGCCAGTGAAAGGCTGCAAAAGGTTATGAGCTAAGGAGCCTTTCACTGGCCATGCGGAGCCTCTCAGCTTCCTTTGGAGACCGCTGAGAGCCGGCAGCAGCGCCCCGCATCCCTCCTGACGTGGGGAAGAGGTGGGACCCGTCCCTGTCCTGCGGCTGGCAGGGCAGCACCGCTGGGCACGGCAGTGATCGTCCGCAGGTGTTCTCTGTCACCCTGACCTGTGGCACCTTTTTCCTGCAGACCCTTCTGGCCTGCTCTGGGAGCATCTCGGCTCCTTTTGGGGGCTCTGCACCGTGCCCAGCACCACCGCCGTTCGTGCCAGCCTCCTGCGTGCTTTCAGCTCTGCGCCGGCGTGCGCCCTGCCAGCGCTCCGGGCGCCCTGGCACGAGCTCGAGCTCTGCCCCCAAGGACAAACCACGGCTCCTGCACGGTCACGGGGCGGCAGCAGCGCTTCTCCTGGCCACCTCTCCTGCGGAAACCTCCTGGCCTCCGAGTGACCCGGTGGGCAGGGTGCTGTGCATGTTAATTGTTGAGCCGCCTGCGGTGGCGAGGCTGGCTGTGCCGCCGGTGGCCCTCCCGGCTGTTGTTTCAGGCAGGCTGGTCTTAAAAAGTGGGGATGCCCGGGCGAGGTTGGCCCGGGGCTGGGCAGCAGAGGTCGGGGTGGTTTCTGCGGGGCTTCGCTCCTGGGTCGGGGGCCACGTGTGCCTCCGAGCACCGGGTGGACGTGTCCCAAACCCGTGGCTCTCTGGGGTTTTGGCCCTCCCTGCTGCGGCGTGGTTTGTGCTGATCGCTCTGCCAGCTCTTTTGGGATGGGAAGGGGGCTTCAGCTCCTCCATCGCCGTGGTGCGGTGCACAGGGGGCTGCTGGTGCTGATGGCAGATCCCAGCTCGACCAGCAGACCTGGGAAGGGCCGGACAGCCCCCGGCTGCCTTGTGGGTCCATCCGGGGCTGGTTCCCCTGCCTGCAGCCCAGCCTGGGGTTGCCTCTAGGCACAGGGCTGTGCTGGCGCTGCCTGTGAGGGCGGTGAGGACGGCGAGCAGCCTGGTGTCAGGCTGGAGAGATCCTGAGCACTGTGCCAAAAGCCCCGACACCAGCCACAACACGCAAGTCCAGCAGCCAAAAGTATTTGCTCCGAGGTCTAGCACGGGCCGTTCCTGCTCGGTTTAACCCGAGACCGCCGTTCGGCTCAGGCAGGTGGTACTTTGCAAACTCTTCTGATGCGGGCAAGCTCGCTCCGTGCGGAGCCGCTCGTGCCGTCCCTGCTCGGGGCGGGTGTCCCACTGGAGGCGATGGCAGCGCGCGGTCCGTCCCCGTCCCCGGGCTGCAGCCGGGACACAACAACATGGAGCGAGGCGGCTGCGGGCGGCGGGGCCGCGTCCCCGGGGACTACGCGTCCCAGCGTGCAGCGCTCGTCGCTCCTCGCCGCGGCCGGCAGCGAGCGGAGCGTTGCATCCCGGGATTGCCAACCTCCATGCGCCACGTGGGGGCTGACAGCCTCCCTCGGCCCCGGGCGCAGCGGGGCCGGACGGGCTTTTTTTCTCTGCCTTGCCCCCTGCCCGTCCTCGGGGTTCCCTTCCCCTGCTGGAGCCGGGGGCTGGCAGGCAGCAGGGGACGGGAGCGGTCTGTCACCGCGGCTCCAGCCCCCGCGGGAGGATCCGGTCCCTGCTGCGAGCTGCCCCGAGCAGCAGCCACACAGAACTGCGGGGATCGCCTTGTTTTGTTGTGCTGCGTGCGTGTAAGGAGCCGTGAGCTGTGGCAGAGGAGCTGTCTGCGGGCTGTGGAGGAGCATCGCCGTGCCTGGCTACGCTTGTGTATTTCTCCTTGCTGTCACAGTCTAAAAACCTTTGAAAATGCAGCTCCTGGTTTGTCAGGAGCGTTGGTCACTCCACCCCACGGGATGCTGACGAGGGTTTTCTCCAGCCCTGTGGTTCCAGCACCGTGCTGTTTGCTTACTTCCCTGCGCTGTCCGCGTGCTCGCAGCAGGGGAAGCCGAAGCCCAGCCCTGAGCATCCTGGTTTCGGGCACCCTCACATCGCTGTACGAGCCCCGGAGGTGGCAGGGCCCGAGGGTGGGGGGCTTTGGGGGGAAGGGAGAGCGGCTGGAAACGTGAAAGGCGCGTTCCTGAGGCTGAAACCGGCGGTGTTTGGTGAGGGATCTCTCGTCCGAGACAGCAAGATGAAAGGAACAATTAGGGACAGTGGGATACGTCCCTGAGCGTCCCAGGAAATGACTGGCTCGTGCCAGGTTGATAGCAGTGGAGCTGAAAAGTGGGTTATCTGCAGGACTGCATCTGGGCTTGGCAGCGCTGGAAGTGATTCAATTTGCAGACAGTTTTGCAGCTGGCAGGGCGCGCTCCCTCCCGCTTCGAATCTCCCTCCACGCGTCTGGATCGGCTGCGGTCCTAACCACCAAGCGGAGCTCCGGCTCGCCCCGGGTGCGAAACGCTTCCCCGAGAGGCGAGCAGCCTCCGGCAGCCCCGCTGAGCACCCGGCCCCGCCAGAGCCCGGCGAACAGAGCAGAGCCCGGGGCACAAATCCACATCCCAAGGTTTGCGGCTTGGCCGAAGCCTGCCAGAGGGTCCGAGCTGCTCCGGGGACGCACGGCGAGGGGCTGGGGGATGGAGCGCCGTGGAAGCGCCGCGGCACGGGAGCTTTCCAGCTGCGATGGCTTTTTAATCAGCCCTTCCCAATTCGCCTCCCGCAGTCCAGATCCGTCAGGCTGCAGTTCATCAGTGCTCTGCTGGCCGGCCGCTGTCCCCCCGAGTTTCCAGCTCAGTCGCTAGAAAGGAGCGCCAGGTTTTCCCTGCTCCGGCGTGCTTTGGTGCTGGGGTGCCGCCCGGCGTGTCCCCAGGAGGAGCCTGGCTCTAAATGGGAATCGGGGAACCCGACCTGCTCGGTTCTCAGCCCTACAGCTCCTCGGGCAGCTCGGCAGCAGCCAACCAAAGCACTTTTGGGAGTCCCTGGGGCTGCTGTGCTGCAACAAAAGGCTGGGTGCCGGCGGTGAGGCCGCACGGGGCGGGCAAGGAGGCAGCTAATGGTCGGGATGAGCTCAGAGGCTGCTCAGGAGTGGGCCCAGCTGCGTGGCTCGAGAAAAGTGAGAGGAATCTGCGTGCACGGCAGGACAGGCCGTGGGTTTTGCCCTGCTGTGCATTGCTATTTACTCCAGGTTGCAGCAGGAGGTGTCGCTGGTGCCTTGGCCCAGGTTCCCTTTGGTGTGACAGCGTCGCTGGTGGCAGCTGCCCTCCCCATCCCCTCCTCTCCGAAGATGAGGAAGAAGGGATGGGGAAGCAGCGCTGCTGGGACACACCGTGCACCTCTCCGTGTGCTCGTGCCTGTCTCGGCCGCTCTGGATGCTTCTCTTTGCTCCTGCCCCCCAGCACCAGAAACCCTCAGCGGTCGAAGCCACGCGAATTACTTGACCCGAGTGAGAATTGCCGCCCTGCGCCCCGCTCCGGACAGCGGCCTTGCCAGCGGGGAAGCTGGATTTCCTGCCTCTGTCACGGCCTCCACACCCCGCAAAGCAGCGCCTGCGAAACAATGCCGCTATTTACACTATAAAGCCTCGTCAGGCAGCCAGGAAGCGGCCGGGAGCATGCCGGGAGGCAGCGGCAGCCCTGGCGCGAAGGCTCGTGAAGGCTCGTCCCTCTGCCACCGAAGGCTCGTCCCTCTGCCACCGGCTGCTGGGAGGAGCGGGGTGCTCCCTGCTGGGGCAGGGCCTGCAGCCTCTTCTGGGCCACGCTTCTTCCCTTGTGCTTGCATTTTTGTTAACGTCTTGCCTTGCTTCTGAGCTCTGTGCAGAAAGCACAACGGCTCCCCAGGTGGGGAAGGCTCCCCTTGGCCAGAGGGCACCGGTCCCTGCGGCGGCTGCAGGTGCTTTTGGCTCCGCAAGCACTGTTCTCCCCAGCTCTGGGGGCTGCTGTGGGATTTTCCATCCCATCTCCAGCTGCGGGGCCGGGCTGGGACGCTCAGCAGAACAGGCAGGCGAAGCGGAGGAGAAGGCAGAGTGCTGGGCACGCCGGCCGGTCCGTGGCTCCGTCGCGGAGCACCCCGCTTGCTCTCCCCGGAGGCGTGGAGCTGCTTCCCCGCCTCCTGCCGGTGCTCGCATCAGCCCCGTGCGGTGCGGGTGGGCTGCCCGCTGCCCCCGGGGGTCCCCTCCTCCCACGCCGCCCCACGGGGCCTGCCCGGGCCGGCAGCTCCCTCGCCGCAGCCTCAGCCGGATTTTCCTCGCCGACCGCGTGCGTTCTCGCGGCACCGAGCCTCCTGCCAGGGGGGAAGTGAGGGTGGGCAGGGGTCCGGGACCCCCTGCCCCTGGGGTTTGCAGCGCAGCGGGGGCAGCAGCAGCATCGCCCCGAGCACGCAGTGCCTGGGTGAACATCAGCACCGGTGCTGTCACAAAGTCGTGGCCTTGTCCCGCTGGCAGCGTGCGTAGCTGCGGTGGGTCTAGCACGTGGGCAGCCCCTAGTAAATCTCGGGGCTATTGTGAACGTTGCTGAAAACCACTGAACTCGGCAGCGCATTTAACACCGCGTTGAAAATAGTACTCGGGGTGCTGGTGGTGCTGGGGTGGCGGCACCGGCTCCTCTCCCTCCCCTAGCTGCTGCCACAGGCCGCAGCTGAGCCCCCAGGCTGATCCCATCGCTGCTAAAGCTGCTCGGGGAGGAGCCGGGCTCTGTCCTGGCTGTCGGCAAGGCAGGAGGAGCAGAGCAGGCAGGGTGGGATCTCCTCCCCTCACACCGTCCTCAGAGACTGTCCCGTGCCCAGAGGGTGCCCGTGGTCTGCGGCTCAGCTCTGATCAGAGAAATTCACAGTGCAGGAACCCCTGGGGGCTTCTCCTCCCTTCTCTCATCGATGAATGGAAACAAAACATCAGAGGACGAGATCCGCTGGTTCCCTTTCACTATTTTTCCTGAGGACGAGGTGACCAGAAGCGGGGTTCAGCCTCTGGCTGCTGCTTTCTGCGCCTGATGGATCGGCTCGTTTCAGACAGAAGACCTTGGGAAACTTCGCTGTGCATCAAGCACGCTTCGACTGAATGCCACATAGCAGCAGCGGCGTGGCGAGGAAAATGCCGTATTTCTAGCACGGCTTCAGCTGAATTCTAATTTCCACGGGGCACAACTTGGCCGGGGTTGGAGCAGAAAGCAGAAATTGCCCAGCACCAGCACTGACCGCCGTGGCTGATTTTTTTTAACCTATGGTGGGCGCGAGGGGCCGTGCCCCGCTTCCCTTGGGGCTTTTTGCTCCTGCTGTGTGCCTGGTGAGCACGGAGACCTTCCCCGCGCCACCTTTGCTTTGCGCGGGCCGGTGCGGCGGCACCACCGGGGCTGTCCCCGCGGCGGCGGGGCCGGCCGAGCCGGTGAAACCGGCGCTCCCTGGCATTGCGCCCGTCCGGGCCGGCCCGTCTGCCTGGCTGCCCGCCGGGGCCGAGTCCCAGCCCCAGCCCGGCCGCGGGGAGCGGCTCATCCCCGCCGCACGTGTCTCGGCGGCGCCCGGCTCGGCGTGCCGGGTCCTGCCGGCAGCGGGGCGTGCCGGGGCGCTCCCGGGAAGCCGCCGGGCGGGGGACCGGGAGCGTGGGAGCCCACCCTGGGGAGCCGGGACGCGGGGTGTGGGTGTCCCTGCCTCCCTCGGGTGGCGGCGCGGGGTGCCGGGGGGCGGCGGGGATGGTTTGTGGCGGCTCCTTGCAGCTCGAGCACGGCGAGCGCCGGGCTGCCTGAGTGGCAGATGGTGGCTGCCTGGGGACCCGCCGTCCGGGCGATTATTCACCCGTCTCCATGGCGATGGAAAGGTCAGCAAAGCGATCCCCTGCGATTCCCGGGTCGGGGCGGCAGGATTAGGAGCAGCGTGGAAGGGCTGGGGGGGGGACAGGGCCTGGCCTGCTCCCCAGCTGCATCCCCGAGCCACAGCCGGCTGAGGAGCGGTGAGCCCCGGGCACCCACGGGTCCGGCTGGCGGCAGGGTGAAGCGGAGGAGGGATGGGGCTTTGCCCGTGAGGGCTGGGCCTCTCCGGCACAGCAGTGTCCTGCCTTTCAGGTCAGGGCACCTCCCAGCAGCTCTATCCCTCCTCTTCCTCCTCCTCCTCCTCCTCCTCGTCATGGGGATGTCCCTTCTCTCCGTACGTCTGTCCTCGTGGTCGGGGTGCAGCCGGCTGACCCGTGCCCTCCCTCTCTCTCCAGGCTGTTCCTCTAAGTCGTTCAAGCTGTACTCGCCAAAGGAGCCCCCGAACGGCAACGCCTTCCCCCCCTTCCACCCGGGCACCATGCTGGATCGAGATGTGGGGTGAGCCGGGACTCGGGGAGGGGGCTGCTGGGTTTGGGGCTCTTGGAACCTTTGGCTCCCCAGAACCGTGCTGAGGCTGCAGCTCGCGTAGCTCAGTTAATGTGGGGGGTGAGATGGGACCAGGCACTGGTGGGCCTGGGTGGAGAAAGGGTGACATTTGGGATCAAGGGTGCCCCAGGTCCCCAAGCACTGCAGGACCAAGTCCCTCGCCAGGCCAAACTGGGATGACCCAGGACAGGGAGCACTTGGCCAAATGCCCCCTTTGCCAACCCCAACCCTGCCCAGCTGCAGAGGAGCAGGGCTCAGCTCCCGAGAGCTGTGGGACAGGACCCTGGGACCGGGGAGCAGAGCCCAGTTTTGGGGTGAGAGTCCCCCTGTGGGACGTCAGCATCCCGACTGCTCGTTGCTGGTGGCGGGGAAGGGGGAGGGCAGGGATGGAGGCGTCCCCATTGCTGACCCAGCTGTGTTGCTTCCCCCCAGCCCTACTCCCATGTACCCACCTACGTACCTGGAGCCTGGCATCGGGTAAGCACAGGGGTGCAAAGGGGGAGCGGGGAGCCTGCCCCGCGCATGGGAAGGACGGGGGTGTCCTGGAGGGTGGGCACACTGCTGGCCCGGGGGGACTTATGGGGGGTGCTGGGGCTCTGCCCAGCCCTGAAGGGGGTGTGTGTCCCCGTCCCTGTGTCCCCACGGTGGGTTCCCTCCCGCTCTGACCGCTCCCGCTCTGCTCCCTGGCAGGAGGCACACGCCGTACGGCAACCAGACCGACTACAGGATATTTGAGCTCAACAAGCGGCTGCAGAACTGGACAGAGGTGGGGAGCTGCGGAGCTCGAGGGGAGGGTGGCCGGGGGCGGGGGGCTGCTCCCAGCTGGGCGTGTTGGGGACAGCGTCCCTCCGGCAGGGTGGGGACAGAGCCCACGCTGAGAGTGCGCTGTGCTTCCCGTCCCCGCAAGCTGTGTGGGGTCTAGGAGAAATCCCCAGATCCCCTTGGCGGCAGGGTCCTGCTTGGCCAGGGGGCAGCCCCTTCTCTGCAGCCCCCCAAGGGCTGAGCACGGCCTGGGGCTGTCTGTGACCTGGCATCTCTCTGGCACCCCCAGGAATGTGACAATCTGTGGTGGGACGCCTTCACCACGGAGTTCTTTGAGGATGACGCCATGCTAACAATCACTTTCTGCTTGGAGGATGGACCAAAGAGATACAGTGAGTAGCAGCAGAGCCGGGCACGCAGCTCACCAAGGGCAGGTGTGGGCAGGGGGTGGGAGCTCAGCTGCCTCCAGCCCTGGGGTCTGGGGGCCCTCTCCACGTGCACCCCGAGGAACAGGCGAGCACACCCAGATTTACTGACGTTATTTTCTTCCTTCTCCCGCTCCAGCGATCGGCCGGACTCTGATTCCCCGTTACTTCCGCAGCATCTTTGAAGGAGGGGCCACGGAGCTCTACTACGTGCTCAAGCACCCCAAGGAGTCCTTCCACAACAACTTCGTCTCGCTGGACTGCGACCAGTGCACCATGGTCACCCAGCACGGCAAGCCCATGTTCACCCAGGTACCGGCAGCGCCCCCTCTTTGCTCAGGGCCCCGCGTTGCGTAGGCTCATGGGTTTGCCTCGTGCTGAGACTCGTACCAAGCACGGGGAGGCCAAGGGGAGGGTGTCCTGGCGTGCAGGAGCAACGGGTTTCCGAGGGTCTGGGCTGGGGGAACGGGGTGGCAGCGTGTGCTGGCAGCGTGTGCCTGAGCCTTTGCCCTGCCCAGGTGTGCGTGGAAGGGCGGCTCTACCTGGAGTTCATGTTCGACGACATGATGAGGATAAAGACGTGGCATTTCAGCATCCGCCAGCATCGAGAGCTCATCCCCCGCAGCATCCTTGCCATGCATGTGAGTTCCGCTCCGGGGGCGACGCAGGGCTGCCGAGCTCCTCTCCCTGCTGTGCACGAGGGTCCCCTCCTGTCCCCCCATCGTGGGCTGGGGGCAGGACAGTCCTCAGCCTGGACGCAGCTGAGCCCTGTGCCTCTCGCCCCTAGGCACAGGACCCCCAGATGCTGGACCAGTTATCCAAGAACATCACCCGCTGCGGGCTCTCAAACTCCACACTCAACTACCTCCGAGTAAGTGCGCAGAGGGCAGGGGGGGACGCAGGACCTCGGATGCTCCCAGGCAGCCGTGCCTGCAGCCAGGAGCAGGGCAGGCTGTGCGAGGGGGATCTGGAAGAGGGGCAGATGATGCAGAGCAGTGGGGCAGCAAAGCTGGAGCCTGCGAGCTCCACGTGCGGCTCGGGTCGGTGCAACACGGACGGCTGCGCGACAGAGGGGCTCTCGTAGGTGCCAGGGGCATTGTGTCTAACCCCGAGCCTGTCTGCTCCCCGCAGCTCTGTGTAATCCTAGAACCAATGCAGGAGCTCATGTCACGGCACAAGACCTACAGCCTCAGTCCCCGGGACTGCCTCAAGACCTGCCTGTTCCAGAAGTGGCAGCGGATGGTCGCGCCGCCTGGTGAGTCTGTGCTGCCCGACGGGCTGCTCGGCGCCCGTGGGAGGAAGGGAGCGAGGCCGTCCCGGGGGAGGAGGTGGCCCTGGTAGAGGGGGTTGTGGAAAAAGGGTTGGGGAGGCACCAGCTGCTTCTCTTTGGGGCTGACCGCCTCTCCCTCCCGGGCCAGCGGAGCCAGCGCGGCAGCAGCCCAGCAAGCGCCGGAAAAGGAAGATGTCGGGGGGCAGCACCATGAGCTCCGGCGGGGGAAACACCAACAACAGCAACAGCAAGAAGAAGAGCCCGGCCAGCACCTTTGCCCTGTCCAGTCAGGTACCTGTAAGCATCCCGTTTCCATTCTCTCTTCCTTCCTCGGGGTGGAGGGGAGGGCTCCCAGCCCCGGCGAGTGGCTAAGGGGAGAGCCCCAGGGCTGCCTGTCCCAGCCCCCCAGCCCTCTCCTGGTGATGGGGACAAGCAGGGGGGGCAGTCCCCAGGACCCCCACTCGGCCTCAGCCCCTGCAGAGTGCGAGTCCCAGCCCAGGGACAGGGGGCTGCAGCCCCTGAGCACCACCCAGGCGGTGCCCAAGCCTTGGGGCTGGCGATGGGGGCGAGCAGAGATGGCCCCGTGGCTGGGGAAGGGATGGGGTGTCGGGGGCGGTGTGGCGGCCAGGGCTCCCCCCACCTCGATTATGTTTCGGGACCGTCTCCCCTTTCAGGATGTGATGGTGGTAGGCGAGCCCACGCTGATGGGGGGGGAGTTTGGGGACGAGGACGAGCGGCTCATCACCCGGCTGGAGAACACGCAGTTCGACGCCGCCAACGGCATCGACGACGAGGACAGCTTCAACAACTCGCCCGCGCTGGGGGCCAACAGCCCCTGGAACAGCAAACCGCCCTCCAGCCAGGAGAGCAAGTCAGAGAACCCCACGTCGCAGGCGTCGCAGTAACGGCCCTGCGGCCCCCCCCAGCCCCCCCGCGGACTCAGTCCAAACCGATCTACCTGTACATTTGCAACGGAGAGTGACTGGGAAGCGGCGAGGTACCGGGGCGCACCGGCGCCGCGCGGCCGGCGGGATGCACGGCTGGGGGCGAGCCCCAGCCCTCTCCCCCCCCGCCACCCCCCCTGCTCCCCCCCAGGCCCCGGGGCAGGGGTGGGTATCCGGGGCTGTAGCTTCGTTATTGCCCCCTTCTCCCTTTTCCTCCCTGCTTCTTCCCCGGAGAGCTTCTCAGCGTCCCCTCCTGGTGCGCCCGGCCCCTGCCTGCTGAATGGGGGGAGCGGGGGCGCAGCCGCCCTGCGTTGGGGTCCAGCCCAGCACTGCGGCTCTCTTCCTCCTCTTCCTCTTCCTCGCCCCGGGTCTGACAGCTGGGGTTTGCCAGGCGGCAGCCCGCAGGGTTGGTTGCACATTTCCAGCCCGACCTGGAGCTGGGGGGGCTGGCAAAGGACAAAGCCCCCACCCGGGGGTCAGATCCTGCTGCGCTGGGGGTGCTGTCGAGGATCTGGCATTTCCCCACTCTCCTGCCCCCCCACTTTGCTCCCCATCCCCTCTCTCACCCCACAGCAGGGTCCACGGGGGCTGTGTACATAGGAATCGCCTGGCTGGGGGGCGCGGGGGGGCCCGAGGCCGCAGGTCTGTGCCGGTGGCCGGTGCCCTCGCTCCGTGCCTGCAGCCCCCGCGTTCCTGCCCGGAGCACCCTGGCCACCCCCCGGCTCCCGGTACCTCCTACTTTTGTCTTTTTTTTTTTTTTTTAAAAAAAAATAATATTATTAAAACTGTAAGTTTAAAAAAGAAAAAAAAAAAAAGATGGGAAAAGCCCCCCCACACCCTCTGCCCTTGCCGGTGCCCCCCTCCCTGCCCCGAGCGCTCTCACCCTGTCCTGACTTTTGTACAGGCTTCTTCTCTTGGGAGTCTCGTTTTATATCCAGTTCGGAGAGCTTCAAACCAAGGAGAGACTTTGCAGACTTCCTTTCTAATCCCTCCAGGGGGCGGGGGGCAGCCCCCCCGCCCCCCCCCCCAATGAAAATTTTGGGGGTGTTGTCCCCGCTGCCCCCCCCCGGTTCGTGTACCTCGTGCTTGTACATTTCCGCGCTGTAGACAGTGTGTACGATACTGTTCTTTCAATGTGTTATCACTAGAGCAGGTGCCTCCATCGATGTTAGGGGAAGCAACGAGAATAATAATAATTTTTTGGGTTTTATTATTTTTTTTTTGGTTTAAAAAAAAAAAAAAGGAAAAAAAAATTCCTTCCCAGGCTTCTTCCATGGAGAAGACAGGAGGTGCCTGGGGGGGGGCGTTTGTGCTCACCAGCTCCCCCAGACAGCCTCGGCGCTGCGTTTTTGGGGGAGCTGGGGTCTCGGGCTGCCCCCCCGAGGGGGGGTTGCAGCGCGTGCTGCCCCCGGGGGGGGTCCTGGGGCTGCTCCGGGCAGGGCTGGGTGCACGTGCGTGTGCGAGAGCGTGTGCGTGCAGGAGGGCTGCGTGTGCGTGTGGAAGGGAGCCTGGGGCACGCGGAGCAGCCCTGCGGTTTGGGGGAGATGGGGGGGTCTGCACCCCCCTCCCTCTGCCCCCCTTCCCCCCCAGCCGGTGTCCCCCGCTACCCCGTGGGGCTGGGGGCTGGCTGGCACCGTCGGGGGACTCCCCGTGAGCGCGGGGGGCTGGGGGTGCAGCAGGGGGGGCACCCGCACTCTGCGTCTCTCCCACCCGTGGCTGAGCTGTGGGGGGGGACCCCCATGACACCCCCCCTGCTGCTGTCTGCAGGGTGGGGCTGGGAGATGGTGCCTGAGCCCCACGCTCAGCCCTGGCCTGCTCCTGGCCCCAAAACCCCTGCGAGACGCCTGGGGTGGCTCCTGCGCCCCGGGGCAGCCGGGGGCTGAGGTCTCAGCCCTGGGCCCCCCCCCCCCAGCATGGGGCCCCCAGGGGGGGGGCCGGGCGGGGGGGGGGGGGGGGGGGGCTCTGCTTTGCAGTTAAGGTACGATTGTCACCGCTGCCGCGTTGCTGGGGCTCCCCTGGGGTGGTGACGTGCCCCTCGCCCTGCCCCCCCAGGCACACTGTAATGCCTTTTTGTTTCTTTTCTTTTTTTTTTTTCTTTTTTTTTTTTTTGGTTCCTTCTCCTCCATAGTTTGTGCCATTTATGAGTCATGTATGGTACCAATAAAACGACTTTTCGGTTTGAGGCTGTCCCGAGCGCTTATTTCCCGGCACAGGACCCAGGGGTGCCAGCGTGGGGACGAGATGCGGGTCCCCCGTGTCCCCGGAGCAGGGCAAGCAGCTGGCCCCAGCGGTGACATCCCTGGGCCCCCGGCCTTCAGGACCCCCTGGGCAGCAGCTCCGGGGGCATTACACCCCCAGTGACCCCCCCCAGGGCAGGGAGCCTGCTGCCGTGGGTAACACTGGAGCAAGGGGGAGCACTAACAGGAGGAAAAATGGGGAAAAATGGGGGAAAAATGGGGCTCCTGAAACAGGGGTGCTGGAGGGTGGAGGCAGGGTTGGGCCCGCTTCTTCATAGCAGAGGGGACAGGGGCAGGGATTGGGGTGACGTGTGGTGAGGGATGTCACCTCGTCATCCTTGCCCTAGGTCTGGCCAGGGTGGCTGCAGGGTGACGGGGTCACGATGGGTGCCCGTGGGTGGCTGGGTGCCAGCAGGGTGCCCTCGGTCGGTCCCGCTGGTCCTGGGTGTCAGCAGCCCCCTTCCTCTCCTGCACCCAGCACCAGTGGCCTTCACAGGACCCCCTGGGGGGGGACAGGAGCAGTGCAGGGAGCAGGGTGACACCGGGGAGCAGGGTGACACCACGGCACAGCAGAGGCAGGCCTGGCAGCAACCAGCCACCGCCAGTGCCAGCTGCTCCCCGTGCTCCCAGGGTGCCCGGCCGCATCCTGCCCATGCGCAGCCCGTTTGGGGTGCGCTCAGAGCCTTCCCCCCCCCGCTGCCCAGGAGCTGGCAGCGGGCCCGGCCGCTCCTCACCTCCCGGATTGCGAGGAGATGGGGGGGAGCGGCTGGATGAGGTGTCCCCGGGGCTGCACCAGGAAGCAGCTCGGGGACGTTCCCCGTGCCTGCCAGGCGGGCACAGGGTGTCAGCAGCCAGGAAAAGGCTGAGCTCTGTGCCCTGGGGACAGCAGCCAGAAACAACCACCCCAAAACCGCGAGGGATGAGCCGGGAGGGCTGCGGGTGAACCCCTAACCTCCCTTCCTGCATCAGTCCAAGCGTTGCAAGAACCGCATTGAAGTTTTTAATTTATAGGATTTTATTTTATTTTATTTTTATTTGCTGGGGCATTTGCATCCTCCGGTGCCCGTGCGGAGCCAGAGCATCCCGCGGGGCAGCTGGCACCAGCGAGGCCAGGAGAGCCCCAAGGCCAGGCTGCCCCCCACCCCGTGCCACCCTCGCCCAAGGTCGCTGTGACGCCCGCGTGTGCCGGGGACAGTTAAGCAGTAACCTGGGAGGTGGCAGCCAGCGAGCGAGCAGCGCTGGGGAGCCGAGGACGTGAGGGTACGGCCTGGGGACAGCTTGGCCTCGTCTCCCCGACGGTGTCTGCCCAAAAGTGGGAGGCACGCGGTGGCTTTCTTGGGGACACGGGGACCGGGTGGTGATGGGGGCAGCACAGTGGGAGCTGTGGCAGGGGGGATCCCAGGGGCCAGGGAGGCTCCTGGGGGGG
>JAACYQ010019368.1:0-23024 GCA_011075105.1 Heteronetta atricapilla
TTTGTGTCCAGTTGTATTATTTAAGTGTTCCTTTGTATCAATTTATGCATGCTTCTGTTGTGGTTTAACCCGGCTGGCAGCTAAACACCACACAGCCGTTCACTCACCCTCCCTCCCTCTCTGGGATGAGGGAGAGAAATGAGAAAAACTGCGGCCTGTGGGTTGAGACAGAAACAGTTTATTGGGACAGAAAATAATAATAATAATAATGATGATGTGTACGGAGCGGGTGATGCACGGTGCAGCTGTTTGCTACCCGCTGACCGATGCCCAGCCTGTCCTCAGGCAGCCGTCCCCCCCCACCTCAGTAGCCACCCTTATACATTGTTCAGCATGCTGTCAGATGGTATGGAATAGCCCTTTGGCCAGTTTGGGTCAACTGTCCTGGGTCTGTCCTCTCCCAGCTCTTGCTGCACCCCCAGCGTGCTCGCTGGCAGGACAGAGCGAGAAGCTGAAAAGTCCTTGGCTTAGTGTAAGCACTGCTCTGCAGCAATTAAAACATCAGTGTGTTATCAACATTAGTCTCATTCTAAATCCAAAACATAGCACCCTACCAGCTACTGGGAGGAAAATTAACTCTATCCTAACTAAAACCAGGACAGCTTCTAAAACAAAGAAGGGGGAGCAGTGGTGTGACCCCTAGGAAAAAATAGATAAAGTATGCTATGTTCTTAATTTTTTTTTAAATCAATGGACAGAGGAAGGTCCTTGCATCTGTCCATGCAGGAGAAAAAGCGACAGACAGATGTAGGAGACAGATCTGGGAGAAACTCAGTTAAAGAAAGAGCACAGGTCATGGTAAAATAAATAAAAAAATAAAAATAAAAAAATACAGCACCAATTATTGGGAAGGGCCCGACGTTCTAATAACTTGAGGGCCGAGGTTGTGCTCATGTTTTAATAGAAGCCAGTCCTAGATGGGTGTCAGCTCCGTGAGTCCGTCCGGCCATCTCATCATCTGCCTTAACATGATCACAGCACCCTCCTCTGCGGTTTGGATTCCAGCTCAAACAAAAAAACAACGTCTGGGAGGGTCCCGCTGGCATATGCAGGACCTACAAACAAGGACTCCAGGAGTTGGAGGGGCAGCCAGAGCCCCCCCCCGACTGGGCAGCACTCAGCACGTGCCTCTCCCAGGGATGTGGTTACAAAGTTTGTTAAAGATAGAATTAGTGTGCCTGGTAGTTTTTCTCTGTGTTTTAGTTTGTGTTAATCGTAGAAATGAGTGGACAAGAGCCAGATGATATTAGTATACCTGCCAACGCAGTCAATTTAGAGTGGTGGCTGCAGAATGCAACCCCCATACAGGAAGCTTTGTGGAGTTATGGGGGTAAAGTGCACTTGCAGCAGCCAAAGGGAAGGCTACGGCATGTTCTGAAACGTAATCAATGGATGGAGAAAACTAAGGTTCAAAAGGACCCATTGGCCGATGGCCTTACAGTGTATACAGATGCAGGAAAGCGCTTGCGGCGGGCAGCCTGTGTCTGGTCAGTGGTGTAACCATGTTATAGAAGGACAGGCTCAAGACTCTATACAAACATTAGAACTGACTGCAGTGGTTTGGGCCTTAAATAACTGGCTGAATAATTATTTGAATGTTGTGACAGACTCGTTATATGTTGCCGGCATAGTGCCCCGCCTAGAAGATGCCCTGCTTAGGGAGACAACTAAGCCGCGATTAGGGAGGCTATTCATCCAATATTCGTCCCCGTAAGGGAGGAGGGTACCCTACAGGCTGACCGATAGAGTGGTCAAGGGGGATTTGCTGACCGATGGAACAGCCGCTAGCGATCTTGGGAACAGATCAAGCAAATCCGAGGTTACCGCTGCATCCCAGTTTTGGGAGCCAGGACGAACCTGCTAATGAACGTATAAGAATCAGGAGAAGGGTAAGCGGGCCTCTCACAATTGTGACAAGGTTACCTGAGTAATATTTGCAGCTGCTGGAGGGATACTAACTGGAGTGTTACTAATTGTATGTCTTAGAATCATAGAATCATAGAATATCCTGAGTTGGAAGGGACCCTTAAGGATCATCAAGTCCAACTCTTGACACCGCACAGGTCTATCCAAAAGTTCAAACCATGTGACTAAGTGCACAGTCCAATCTCTTCTTAAATTCAGTCAGGCTCGGTGCAGTGACCACTTCCCTGGGGAGCCTGTTCCAGTGTGCAACCACCCTCTCTGTGAAGAATCCCCTCCTGATGTCAAGCCTAAATTTCCCCTGCCTCAGCTTAACCCCGTTCCTGCGGGTCCTGTCACTGGTGTTAATGGAGAAAAGGTCTCCTGCCTCTCGACACCCCCTTACGAGGAAGTTGTAGACTGTGATGAGGTCTCCTCTCAGCCTCCTCTTCTCCAGGCTGAACAGGCCCAGTGACCTCAGCCGTTCTTCGTACGTCTTCCCCTCCAGGCCTTTCACCATCTTCGTAGCCCTCCTCTGGACACTCTCCAACAGTTTCATGTCCTTTTTATACTGTGGTGCCCAGAACTGCACACAGTACTCGAGGTGAGGCCGCACCAGCGCAGAGTAGAGCGGGACAATCACCTCCCTTGACCTACTAGCGATGCCGTGCTTGATGCACCCCAGGACACGGTTGGCCCTCCTGGCTGCCAGGGCACACTGCTGGCTCATATTCAACTTGCTGTCTACCAGGACCCCCAGATCCCTCTCTTCTAGGCTGCTCTCCAGCGTCTCATCGCCCAGTCTGTACGTGCAGCCAGGGTTTCCTCGTCCCAGGTGCAGTACCCGGCACTTGCTCTTATTGAACTTCATGCGGTTGGTGATCGCCCAGCTCTCCAACCTATCCAGATCCCTCTGCAAGGCCTTTCCACCCTCATTCGAGTCCACAACTCCTCCAAGTTTGGTGTCATCAGCAAACTTGCTCAAAATACCTTCTATTCCTACATCCAGATCGTTTATAAAAATATTGAAAAGTACCGGCCCTAAAATGGAGCCTTGAGGGACCCCACTGGTGACTGCCCGCCAGCCTGACGCAGCCCCATTCACCATAACCCTTTGGGTCCTGCCCGTTAGCCAATTGCTCACCCATCGGATGATGTTTTTATTTAGCTGTATGGTGGACATTTTGTCCAGTAGGATCCTATGGGAAACCGTGTCAAAAGCCTTGCTGAAGTCCAAAAAAATCACATCAGCTGGTTTCCCTTGGTCCACCATATGGGTGATCTTATCATAAAAGGAAATCAGGTTAGTTAGGCAGGACCTACCCTTCACAAACCCATGCTGGCTGGGACCAATGACTGCTTTGTCCCCCAGGTGCGCCTCAATAAGTTCGAGAACCATCTTCTCCATGATTTTACCAGGCACTGACGTGAGACTGACAGGCCTGTAATTGCTAGGGTCTTCTTTCTGACCCTTCTTGAAAATCGGCACAACATTTGCCAGCTTCCAGTCTACCAGGACCTCTCCAGATTCCCAGGATAGTTGAAAAATAATTGAGAGAGGTTCCGCAATGACGTCCGCCAGCTCTTTCAGCACCCGGGGATGAATCCCATCCGGACCCATGGACTTGTAGGGATCCAGGTGGAGTAGCAAATCCCGCACATGTTCAGGGTCGGTTGGGAGTTTGTCATCCCCACTGTCCCGGTCCTCCAGCTCGGGGCACCCTGGGTCCCGAAGCCCATCATCGGCATTGAAGACAGAGGCAAAGAAGGCGTTAAGCGTCTCTGCTTTGCCTATGTCATTGTCTGTGAGGAGACCTTCCCTATCAAGGAGCGGCCCTATGTATTCTTTAGTTCTCCTTTTTCCATTCACATATCTAAAAAAAACCTTTTTGTTTTCTTTCACAGACACAGCCAGCTTCAACTCTAGGTGTGCTTTGGCCACACGAACTTTCTCCCTACAAACACGAACAGCATCCCTGTATTCTTTCCATGACACCTGGCCCTCCTTCCAGTAGCGAAACACTCTCTGTTTCCGCCTAATCTCCATTAGAATGTTCCTGGTCAGCCACGCCGGCCTCCTGCCCCGCCTGCCTGACTTGCGATATTTAGGAATTGCCTGATCTTGTGCTTCTAGGAGGCATCGCTTAAAGAATGACCAGCACTGGTGGACATCGAGGCCTTCAAGAGCAGCTTCCCAGGGGACCTTGCTGACTAGTTCCCTGACCAGCCTGAAGTCCGCTTTCCCCATATCTAGGGATGAGGTTTTGGTGGCACTTTTCCTTCTGTCACCGTAAATTTTGAACTCAACCACTTCATGGTCGCTATGACCAAGGCGGCCACCAATCAGCACATCTCCCACCAGACCCTCTCTGTTTTCTAGCAACAGGTCTAGGAGGGCACCTTTCCTAGTTGGCTCCGTTAGCACCTGCACCAAGAAGTTATCATCTAGGTGCTTCATGAACCTCCTGGACTTGCTCGTGTCAGCCGTGTGGCACTCCCAGTTAACGTCTGGCAAGTTGAAGTCCCCCATAAGGACAAGGGGAGTTAATCTCGAGGCCTCTCTTAGTTCTGTAAAGAATAATTTATCGGCGCTATCGTCCTGGCCAGGCGGTCTGTAATAGACTCCCACAACGACATCCCCTTTATTCGTTCGTCCCTTGATCCTTACCCAGAGGCTCTCAACTTTGCCATTGCCGACCTGAAGTTCCACACAGTCCAGCCCCTGCTTCACATACATCGCCACCCCACCACCTCGCCTACCCTGCCTGTCCCTCCTGAAGAGCCTGTAACCATCTATCGCAACACCCCAGTCACAGGACTCATCCCACCAGGTTTCGCTTATGCCGATGATGTCGTAGTTGTGGGACTGGGCCAGGACTTCTAGCTCATCCATTTTATTCCTCATGCTGTGTGCGTTCGTGTAGAAGCACTTCAGGTGCGTCTCCTTACACTCAGCACCTTGTGGATCTGACCGAAGGACCTCACTGGCACACAGCCCCTCTGATTCTAGCGTACCATCCCCTAGGTCTTCACCGGCGTGACTGGTTTTAGCCCCTTCCCCCTTCGACTCTAGTTTAAAGCCCTATCTATCAGCCCTGCCAACTCCTGACCAAAGATCCTTACCCCTCTCCGAGAGAGGCGCGTCCCATCCGGTGCCATCAGGCCCGGTGTAGCATAGACCTTCCCGTGATCAAAGAACCCAAAATTCTGCCGGTCACACCAGTCTCGAAGCCACGAGTTTATGTGAACAGCACGCCTTTCAGCTTCGATCCCCCCTATCGGAAGGACAGAGGCAAACACAACCTGCGCCCCTGATCCTCTAAGTAGTCGCCCCAAATCCCTAAAGTCTCTTTTGATCGCCTTCGGACTTCTCGTTGCTACTTCATCGCTACCAGCCTGAAAGACCAGTAGCGGGTAGTAGTCAGTGGGCCGTACCAGGCGCTTGACTTCCTTGGCAAAGTCTCTCACCCGAGCCCCAGGGAGGCAACAGACTTCTCTGCGGGTTGGGTCCAGTCGGCATATCGGTCCCTCTGTCCCTTTCAGAAGGGAACCCCCATAACAATAGCCCTTCTTTCTTTTTTGAAGGATGATGTGGCAATGCGATGTTTGGGTCGCCTTGTCTTAGGCGCCCCCTCCAACTGGGACGGGTTTTTATCTACTTTGTCATACAGATTGTCTTGTTCTAGTCCTTCATATCGATTATTTAAGGGTAGATGAGAAGGTGAGGTGGGCAGAGAGAGGGCTCGCCTACCACCCCGAATAGGCACCTGCCTCCATTCCCCCCCTTGATCTAGGTCTCCTCCGCTGCCTGGCAGGAGGAGGGAACCTCCGTCTTCTGCATAACAGGAGACGCCTGTGCTGTGGCAGGCTCGTGAGCCTGTCTCAGAGAGGGTAGAGTGCACCTCCACCAGTCAATTTCCATCTCTGATTCCCTGATGATCCTGAGCCTGTTCACCTCCTCCCGGAGCTCCGCTACCTGGCTGAGCAGTTCTTCAACCTGGGCACACCTCCCACAGGCATACTCTCCACTGCTGTCAGAGACCGACAGAAGGCTGGGGCACACTCTGCAGCCCAGGACCTGGACGGCTGTGTGTTTCCACGAGCCCTCCGTCTGAGTAGCCACACTGGTGACCGTGGCTGGAGATGCCACACGAGATGCGGAGGCCACGGTTTTCTGCCTGGTTGATACCATGGTCAGGTTCTACTCAAGCAGGTTACAAGCAAGCACCGAAGGGAGAGGCAGCTGCAACAGAGCGACGATGGGGCCTCCGCTCTCCCTGCCCGCGCGAACTGCCGCGCCACGCCCTTCGACGCGCCACGCCCTGTTTGCCCGTCCTGGTCGCTCGCGCTCCCTAGGGGCAGCTTTTAAACAGCCTGGGAGGGGGCGCTGCTGGCTCCGCCCGCGCCTCGTCAGCTTCCCTCGCGAGGACTGCTGGGTCCCGGCGGCTCCCCCGAGTGGCCTCGATGCCGGACAAAAAGCCCTGCCCGCCTCGGTCCCCTGCTCCGCTGCAGAACACGTCTGCCCCGGAGCTGATCGCCTTTGCAAAAGGTGATCTTATTTGTGGATGTCTGGGTATCTCAGGTTGAAAGCATTTGTGTATGTGTTTGAGACAAAGTATTGTTGTGAAGTGAGTTACTCCACGAGGAACACGGCCAGAGATGATACAAACAAGTTTGCTTATTGTTTTAAGTGATATATTCCTGTGGTACGAATGAGAAGTGCAAGGGGCCTCTTTGTGATTGTGCTGTGTGAGTGAGACGCAGCATCGCTGCGAAGCGAGGGCGGAGTTCCGATCCACGGTTCTGTATACTTCGCTAGGGGAGAGGCCGGAGCGGACGAAGTGCATGACAGACTGAAAGGAAGTGCTGTTTTATCCAAGTGTTGATTGGTAGTGCCCAATATGTGCCCGGCAGTGCATCTTGTAATCCTGTTTTTTTAAAATGTTTTGAGTGTGACAAGGAGGAAGGTGGGAGCATTATCTAAGTAACAGTAACAGTTTAGAAGTTTTGGTATATTCGCTGTGGTGTTTGGTCACTTTCCCAAGTATCGGGGCCGCCCCCCCCCCAGTAGAAAAGACAGTCTCTTCTTTGGTGGTTCGGGCTTGAGCCCTGGGAATTTGGTAAGAAGGGGGAGAGTGAATTTATTTAGGCCTCAGTACCTTTTTAAACCCCCATATTGATGGATACGAAGGAGTGATTCCTTTTTTTTTGTGGGGGCTTACTAACAAAGTGCATGAGAAAAATTGGCATTCGGCTTGAAATTCGGTCCTTTTGAAATGTAATTTTGTGGAAAAGGTGGTGTCCTTTGTCTAGAAGACAGAAGGCTGAGTGCTTCAGGTGTTTTCCCGAAGTCCTGTGGATTTATGATTGGAACAGGGCTCATTAATAATCTGAAATAGTAAAGTTTGTATGTGGAAAGAAGAGTTTAATCCCAGGGAACTGGGACGTTTGGGAAGAAGATTAGGAAAAGATAGTAAAAACCTGCAATAAAAAGGTTTGCATGGAAATTGAAACAAGGGCCAGTATCTAATAAGGAATAGTAATAAATAAATAAAAGGGAATTGGAAATCAAGGAAATGGGTAATATCCAAAACAAAGGCGTTTTAAAGAAAGCCTCCTTGGGTGCATATTGGCACATTGGAAGGATATTGTTAAAAATCGGGGCACAGAAAGCAAGAGGACTTCCATTAAGTATTGCAATCAATGGTGGCCACTTTATGGATCAATCGACTATAACGATGTCTTGCAATCAGTGTTTTTGGGAAGAGAAGGGAAATGGGATGAAATGTTGAATACTGATATGTTGTTTCAGCATCTTGGAGGGAAAAGGTATGGAATTAAGTTGGCCCCTGACTGAGCCTTTGGTGCTGGCATTAAAAAAGTCGAGGCTGTATAAAGCTGTTTGAAGTTGAATGAGCAGGGAAAGAGGATGTAGGAATGTTAGTAGTTGTGGAGCTATGCTTAAGTAAGAAGGGGCATGATTTAATTATAATGAGAAACTCGGGCTTTGAAGGACCGTGAAGATAATGTAGGCCCAGGGCTGATAACCTTGAGTGATGTTATGACTAGAATATGTGGAACTATGTGCAGGTGGAGAGATAACATTACTCCGCATGAACAACACTGTTGTACCAATTATATTAGTGCTAGAGACGCGTGTACAGAGAAGTTAAACCAATCATAAGTTGTTGTTGGCGCGTGCTCTTGTTAGTAGCCTATATATTCTTGCAATAAATGGAGAACGATTATACTCGCATCGAGGTTGCATCGTTACTCCGGGACCGTCTCCCACTCCGACATCTGGTAGCAGAGGATGGTTTCTCGCCAGATAGTTCAGCTCGACTGAGTTCTCCGAGACTGCGGTAAGTAGCTAGATGAGGGGAGTGGGAAAATTAACGGCTGAGAGGGTGCTGCTTTGCAGACATGGGTCTGGGTCGCTCCCTGCCTCTCAGAGGAAGCTGCAGCCGTGGAAGTGGAGGCTGCAGCAACGTTGCTCGCTGGAATACTCTCTAAGAGAGGTATTGAGACAACGGGAAAGCAATTGATTAAGTTATTCAAGTTAGGACAGAAACTAAACGGCTGGGAGGAGTGCTGCTTGTGTGCATAGTCAGGCCAGACACGAACCTCGCCTCCCAGGGAAAAGTGCAGCCGTGGAGGTGGAAGCTGCGGTGATGTTGCTCGTAGGAATTCTCTACAAGAGAGGTATCGAGACAATGGGAAAGCAATTGTCTAAGTTAATCAAGCTAGGACAACGATGGGGACTGGGGACGTTTTAGAGAGACTACCTTGCTGTTCTCTGTTACGGAATGGCAAGAATTTGGGACTACTATGTGGGAAAGGACTATAGCTGGAGATTCAAAAGATGAAAAGGAGGTGAAAATTGTCCATGAGTTGTGGCCTACAGTATTAGAGACGTTAAAAACCATGATGGCAGAAAAGGAAGTAGCCTGCGTTGCTGCTCAAATGCTAATCTCGGGGATGGCCCCTATAAAACCTGGGGACTCTGAAAGAAAACCCAGGATTCCTGCGCGTATCTTTGGGCATCCGTAATCAATGGATGGAGAAAACTAAGGTTCAAAAGGACCCATTGGCCGATGGCCTTACAGTGTATACAGATGCAGGAAAGCGCTTGCGGCGGGCAGCCTGTGTCTGGCAAGAAAAGGGTCAGTGGTGTAACCATGTTATAGAAGGACAGGCTCAAGACTCTATACAAACATTAGAACTGACTGCAGTGGTTTGGGCCTTAAATAACTGGCTGAATAATTATTTGAATGTTGTGACAGACTCGTTATATGTTGCCGGCATAGTGCCCCGCCTAGAAGATGCCCTGCTTAGGGAGACAACTAAGCCGCGATTAGGGAGGCTATTCATCCAACTAAGGTCCATGCTCTCGCAGCGAACTAAGGCCTGTTGCGTTATACATGTGCAAAGTCATCAGTGGAATATCGGTTTGGGGCAAGGTAATCAGTTGGCTGACAGCCTAGTCAGTCCAGTGTGTCATGTGCCCCCAATGGACAATTTTCAACAGGCTAGATAAAGTCATGAGACCTTTCATCAGAATGCCAAAGGCCTATGGAGGCAATTTGAGTTGACAGAAAATGAAGCTCGATCTATCGTTCAGGCCTGTCCTAAATGTGGGAACCACGGGCCAGGAATAGGACAGGGACTTAACCCAAAAGGGTTAAAGGCACTAGAGTTGTGGCAAATGGATGCCACACATGTTCCCGAATTTGGTAGGCTAAAATATGTGCATGTAACAGTTGACACCTTTTCAAAAATGATATGGGCAACCGCATTGCCAGGTGAAAAAGCGCATCATGTGTGTAAACATCTACTCGCTTGCTTTGCAGCGTTAGAAGTCCCTGAGCAGGTTAAGACAGATAATGGACCTGCATATATTAGTCAGAAAGTCAGGACATTTATGCTAAAATGGGGTGTTAAACACGTGACAGGGATTCCACACTCGCCGACAGGGCAGGGACTCATAGAGCGTACTCATCAAGTCCTAAAAGACTATCTGAATAAGCAAAAGGGAGTAGAAACTGAGGCACAGCAAAGACTGTACTGAGTACTTTTTACCTTGAACTATCTGTGTTTGATGGGTGATCGAGAAGAACCACCAGTGATGATACACCACCAGAATCTCAAGCTTAATAGAGCAATGACCCTACCACAGTTTAAAGTTTAAAGTGATGTACAGGGATCCGGCCACCGGGATCTGGGAAGGGCCTGTTCCGGTTATTTTTAATGGTCGAGGTTATATGTGTGTTTCCACAGATCGCAGACCGGTGTGGGTGCCTAGCCGAGCGGTGAAGCCTGTGCTGGATCGCCGGGATCAGTCCGGCAATCAGGATGATCAGAATCCTGATTCTGGAGATAGCAATCCCGATAATGATGGCCCTTCATCACACTGAGGCTAGGGAAAATATGTGGATTACCTGGGCAAATAAGACGGGGCAGTCTGCCTTTTGCTTATCGCTTGCACTTGCAACAGAGCCCTTTCAAACATGCTTATTGGGAGTATCTGGGTTTGAAGCGAGGGAACTCGCTACCTACAGTATAGGGAACTGTAGAACTCTCACAACTGGTAGTAATTGCACTGTAATTTGTTAGGGTCGATGCGAATTGGTAATGCCCCTGGAAATTGGACCCAAACTTGTATTTTTTTTTTTAATTGGAGGACTTGCCTGTATTAAGTGGTGTGGATGTACGAATCAGTATTACTAACCTTCTACTCCAAATCCATTTATGATTTAAAAAAGAAAAGGAAAAAAAGAAATAAAAATGAAAAAGAAATGAAAATGAAAAAAAAGGGGAAAAAGAAAAAAAATATATATATGCTGTAGGTGTTGCTTGGCACATTTGAGACATATCCCAAAGGAAAACCTGTTTCAAAAATTTAAAGTGCTGTTATTTTTGGTAAAGCAGCAAGTGCACCTGTATTGTATTAATATTATTATTCACCTGCAGAGCCACAGAACATATCGCACCTTGAAAACTCTGCTAAATAAACAAAAAGGGGGAGACACCCAGGAAACACCACAGAACAGGTTGGGAAAGGCACTTTACGTAATGAATCACCTAGCATTACCCTTTCCTCACAAAGAGGTACCACCCATAGTAAAACATTACAAAAGTATGAATTCTGCAGTGTCACAGGTGCCACAATCAGAGCAGGTCTTAGTGATGGTAAAAAAAAAAAAAAAAAAAAAAAAATTAAATACAAGTCTTTGGGAGGGACCCCAGCCTCTACTAACTTGGGGTCGAGGGTATGCTTGTGTCTCCACAGGTCACGGATCAAGATGGGTACCAGCAAGGGGGTAAGGCCATTGTTGGCCTCCTCCTCACAATCGCCGCTGTCATCGGTTATTGCCAGCCCTGGGTCTCCATCCAACCATGCCACAACATCTGGGTCACCCTCGCCAACATGACAGGAGAAGAAGCGATGTGTCTGTCCCTGACTAGTGTTAACGACCCATTTATGACATGTCTGGTGGGGATCCCGGCAGATAACAAAGACTGGACTGTCTATTTGCTGTGAGTGCCCCTAGAGCCACAGGAATTAGATATCCTGGGATATGTAACAGCAACAGCATGTGTAAGGTTCAATTGCTTGGGCAAAAACCAGGCCATGAGGCAGGTCGTCGGTGCCGTCCTTGCTCCTTGTTGCGGTGCATCTCTTTGGTGTGGTTGTACAGAACTATGATAGCATCATTCCTTGTGCCAGGAGCAGCTCTGCTCAGCAGTGGGATGGACTGTGGAACGGACGCCCCTAGGTGCACCCCGAGCATTTTCCTCGGAGGGGTCTCCACTCTCAGCCGCTCACCACGGGAGTAGACAAGGACCTCCTGAAGCCACGGACAAATTATTTTAAGTGATACTTTCTTGTGGTATGAATGAAAAGTGCAAGAGGCCTCTTTGCGTGATTGTGCGGTTGTGCTGTGTGAGTGAGAAGCAGCATCGCTGCGAAGCACTATTCTATTTTTACCCTGTTGCTTATAGTGCCTTGCTTATTGCAATGTCTGCAGTGTTAAAGGTAGTAGATCAAGCCTGGGTTGCTCAGAAACAAGAAGGGGGAATTGTGGAGCTATATTTAAGTGTGAAGGGGCATGATTTACTTATAATGAGAAACTTGGGCTTTGAAGGACTGTGAAGATAATGTAGGCCCAGGGCTGATAACCTTGAGTGATGTTATGACTAGAATATGCCTAACTATGTGCAGGTGGAGAGATAACATTACTCTGCATGAACAACACCATTGTACCAATTATATTAGTTCTAGAGACATGTGTACAGAGAAGTTAGACCAATCATAAGTTGTTGTTGGCGTGTGCTGTTGTTAGTAGCCTATATATTCTTTGTTAGAACTTGCAATAAATGGAAAACGATTATACTCGCATCGAGGTTGCATCGTTACTCTGGGACCGTCTCCCACTCCGACAAGTAGTTCTGCCTCAACCCACGGATGAGATCTCAAAATCACGGGTGTGATCCCTCTGGGGCAGAAGGATCATGATGGGTCCGAGAGAGTTGTCAT
This sequence comes from Heteronetta atricapilla, assembly GCA_011075105.1. NCBI lineage: Eukaryota > Metazoa > Chordata > Aves > Anseriformes > Anatidae > Heteronetta > Heteronetta atricapilla. The sequence continues at coordinate 12,440 of JAACYQ010019368.1, forward strand.
GGAAACAGGAAAAGGCGTTTTTATTTGCAATGCTTGAAATTTAAATTGGGAAGAATGATTGCAATTCATCAGTTTTTATACTTACCCAATTTGCCAAGGTCCTTCTTAGGAAGGGACTTGCTGGAAAAATTGGATGCAAAACTTTCTTTTGAACAAGGACAGTCAAGTTTGGTTCATGGTACTAGATTGAAAGGATACTTTTTTCTGCCTGCCCGTGGCAACTGAAAACGAGAAACTCTTTGCCTTTGAATGGGAAAATCCTAATAGAGGACAGAAAACTTACTTGGACTGTGTTACCACAGGGGTTCAAGAATAGCCTCACCATATTCGGTAAACAACTAGCCTGTGATCTTGAAGTTTGAAAGACCCCATCAGGAAAAGGGGACACTGTTGCAATATGCAAATTATAGCTACTAAAGAAGAAAAGGAATGGGTATAATGGACTTATTAAAGTTTTTCAGCACTAATATTGGGAACCCAGCCTCTTTCCTTAGCCATGTTTGTATCAAGACCATGGAAAAGGTTTACTCCAGCTGACCAGACTTGTAGGAAACACCCCTAGAAGATGTGGAGGATTGGTATATAAATGGCAGCAGCTTTGTCCGGCAGGGATTTCGCCTCACAGGATATGCAGTAACAAACATCAGCCCAAAAGGTGGAAATCATTGCCTTGATAAGAGCTATTGAGCTGGCAAATATTTGGACAGATTTGAAATATGCCTTTGGTGTGGTGCATGCACACGGGACAATTTGGAAGGAGAGAGGACTTTTATCTTCCTCAATTAAACATGCAGAAGAGGCTGATAGCAGTTATTAGGGAAGAAGGAAAAAGGAGGCCCAGACATGAATAGCCCCGGCTAGGCAAGGATCAATGTGCCCTATGTAAGAAATTTGGGAATTGGAAAAACAAATGCCTGGAACAGAAAAGAAATGGAAAAGGGAACCGGGGAAGGGAGGTGGTGGTCACGCGTTCAAAAGACGACTGAAGAGGACCGAGGGAATCTACCCCAGCAGATCCGCTGGTTATAAAAATGAAGCTGAGGAAAGGAGGTGGTATTTAGGGCAGATACAGGGGCAACTTATTTGGTTTTAAATAAAGCACTAGTACCTGTAGGAAATGATTATGTTATAGTAAAAGGAGCAACTGGCCAATCAGAAATAGCATACTTTTGTAAACCTTTAAAGTACAAACTTGGGAAACAGTGGAGCATTCATAAATTTTTATATATGCCCAAATCTCCAGAACCACTCCTGGGAAGGGACCTATTGGAAAAATTACAAGTGACCATATCATTTTAAAATGGGGAAATTGTTCTGGAGGTAGATGACCAGAGGTATGTGGAGGTACTAAGCCTAATGATATCAACACACCCAAAAACGAAGGAAGAGGTTAATGACGATATCTTGACTAACATGCTTAACACCAGAGCTAACCTGGTTTATTGTTTTAGATCTGAAGGATGCCTTCTTTTGCCTCCCTTTCCATGAAGCCAGCCAGAAAATCTTTGCATTTGAGTGGGAAAGCCCTAAGAGTGAGCGCAAAACAGCTCACATGGACAAGGTTGCCTCAGGGCTTTAAGAACTCGCCCACCATGTTCGGAGAACAACTGGCAAAGGACTTGGAGACCTGGGAAGCCCCACCAGGAGAAGGAAGGCTGTTGCAGTACGTAGATGACCTCCTAATAGCCCCCCAGACAAAAGAAACATGTGTGTCCTGGACAGTAAGCCTCCTAAACTTTCTGGGACTCTAGGGGTACAGGGTATCGAAGAAGGCTCAGGTGGTAAAGCAGGTGATCTACCTGGGTTATGAGGTTAGTGCCGGACAACGGAACTTGGGGCAAGATCACAAAGAAGCAATATGTCAAACCCCGAAACCTGAGACAATAAAAGAACTGCGAACCTTCTTGGGAATGGTGGGGTGGTGCAAATTGTGGATAATTATGGATTGCTTGTAAAACCGCTGTATGTGCTCATTGCAAATGGGAACAGGGACCTCCAATGGACAAAGGAAGCCAAGCGAGCCAACTAAAGAAGGCTCTCATGTCAGCTCCAGCTCTGGGTTTTCCAGATGTAAATAAACTCTGAAATGTGTTTGTATGATTCGTGTCAGTATGGAACAATGCTAGGGCCGCATGATGAAATATAACCTTCCATTTAAGAAAAACAGTGATTAGTGTACATAGTTCTTGTATCATGCAAACGAAGGGTACAGCAATTTGTGTAAATAGAGGGTTTGAAGGGCGAACATTGAGACTCTAGTCTGGGAGATAAGAGGACCAAGGAGTTTTTTTTTAGGAAACTGCTGACTTTTGCATGGGACGCTGCCTAAGCTTCTGATATCCAGCAAAGAGATCCACCAAATAAGGAGAAAGGGGGAGTTGAAGGACAACTGAAGGACAAAGCCTGGGAGGAAGACTACGAGCCTTCAGCACAAGAGACCCCCAGAAAGACCACCAGAGACTGATACGCATGCGTCCGGAGAGGGTTTGGATTCTGGGAACTAATTATAATAACCCTGCCTTTTCTAGGAATAGTGATGAATATGTATTAGTCTAGGAGCATAAAAATCAGCCCCCTGATGTAACAGGTGCGCGTCCTGGTGGAGCAGAGACTCCCGGTGCACCCAGCGCTGTTTGCTTGCCTCTATTTACTTAATAAATCACAAACTTTGATTCAAATCCTATTTGGGACTCAAGCATTTATCACAATTGGGGGCTCGTCCGGGATGGTCTTGGTTCCCGAATTCTGACTTGATCTAGGAGGGGCGCCCCACCATTTGGTGGCTCCTGTTCAAGTCAGGTCGGGACTAACTCCATCCTGAACCTGAATAAAGGCAAGCAAAGAATTTGATTCTTTATGAACTCCCTTGCCGGCTGCAGCACTGTATTTTGCCCGTAATTCTGTGCGCAAAGATCCGAACGAAGACGACGGAGTCGTGAGTATTTAAGGTGTATCCTGTTCGGTTGGGTGGGATTCGCTTGCCTGTGTGTGTAAGAGTGTGACTGAGACGGAACCTGGTTCCGAAGCGAGTGTGGAGGTCTTCTAACCGTGGTTCCAATCTCCCGCGAGGGACTTGGCCGGTGAAGGACCAAAGCGATTCCTATAGGATTCGTGGGTGGGTGATAGTTTATAGACCCCCTGCAAGACACTCTTACTAGGTAACTAAGGGCTGTAGGAATTGCCACAGTAAAATTCCTAAGATGGGTCAGATAAAATCAAAGACCCGAGATCAGAAAAAAGGGAGCAAATTACCAGACATACCACCAGGAAGTCCATTAGGGACAATGATTCAAAATTGGGATGAAAGGGGCCCCAGAAAAGGAAAAAGTAAACTAAAAATGATCCAGTATTGTATGGTAGGATGTCCAAAGAAACCTCTACGACCAAATGAATTCTGGCCTGTTTTTGGATCCTTTGAAGACTGGATTTGTCAAGCCTTAAATATACATGTTAATTCAAAGAAACCTTTTTGTCAGGAGGAGAGTGATTATGCAGAGTTATGGATCAGGGCTTCACGTCCTTTTCCAGCCTCAGTATTTACACTAAGAGCAGATGAGAAGTCTGAAGAAGAAAAAAAAAAACATGAAAAAGAAAAAGATGATGAATGGGAGCCATTAGATAACTTACCACCCCCACCACCTCAATATCTTAACAATCCACCACTGCCGGTGGCTCCCCCGGTGGCCGTGGGATCTCCATCAGTACCACTGTTGCCCCTGCCTCCACCACCACCACCACTGGAATTAGACTGACCTCCAGCAGCATGTACGAGGAGTAAAACTGCTGCATCTGAGGGAGCTTCTTTATATCCGTTACAAGAAGTACCCCTCGGAGGCAATCAGGGAGGCATCGGGTTTGTGGTAGTCCCATTAAATAACACAGATGTAAGGAACTTCAAGAGAGAAATGGGGACTTTATTAGATGACCCTATTGGAGTAGCTGAAAAACTGGACCAATTCCTAGGTCCCAATACTTATACCTGGGAGGAAATGCAGTCCATTTTAGGGATCTTATTTACAGCCGAGGAAAGGGGAATGATCAGGCAAGCAGGAATGAGGATTTGGGAAAGACAAAATCAGGCAGGACTCCCAGGAGACCAGAAATGGCCAAATGTGGATCCCCACTGGGATCATCAGCAACCACAAGGAAGACAGAATATGAGGGATTTTAGAACATTAAACATACAGGGAATAAGGGAAGCGGTTCCCCGAGGAAAAAATATTCATAAAGCATTTAAGGAACAACAAGGAAAAGATGAATCTCCAACAGAATGGTTGGAGAGATTAAAAAAAAAGCTTACAAATGTATTCTGGAATTGATCCAAATACAGTGGCTGGAACCGCACTCCTTAGAACACAATTTGTAGCTAAATCCTGGGGGGACATAAGAAGGAAGATAGACAAACTGGAAGACTGGCCAGAAAGAGGATTAGAAGAATTACTTAGGGAAGCACAAAAAGTGTATGTTAGGAGAGATGAGGAGAAACAAAAAGCAAAAGCTAAGATCTTTGTAGCAGCAGTAAGAGAAAGTCAGAAAGATAAGACCTTGTCCAGAGAAAGAAGGGAAAAAGGAGTAGACAAAACACACAACACACACAGAGGACAGCCTTATCAAGAGAAAGGCACAATTCCCGTCTGTTACTACTGTAACAAGAAAGGGCATGTTCAGAAGAACTGTCGTAAGCGGGAACAAGATGAGAAAATATTTAAAGAAGAATAGGGGTGTCAGGGGCTATATTTTCTGGGGATTTCAACATCAACAGAGCCCTTAATAAAACTATTAATTGGTCCCCATAAAGAAGAAGCTTTATTCTTAGTGGACACGGGGGCTGAAAAATCCACTATTCAAAACCTTCCAAGAGGAATAGAAAAAGGGAAAAGTTATGTATCAATAATAGGGGCAAAAGGAGAGCCTTTTAAAGTATCTGTCTTAAAAAATATAGAAGTAGAAACAGAAGAGAAAATTTGTTTTAGTGATTTACTGTTGGTCCCTGAAGCAGAGTACAAATTATTAGGAAGGGATTTGATTTTAAAATTAAACATGAGCATTCATAGCCAAGGAGACAAATTGCAGATTAAACTGTACACTTTAACACAAGAAGATGAGGAGGCCATTAACCCTTCAGTATGGTATAAGGAAGGGGAAATTGGAAAAATAGAAATGGCCCCCATAAATGTTCAAATAATAGATCCACATTGTCCAGTCAGAGTTAAACAATACCCTATACCAATGGAGGGTCGAAAAGGATTAAAACCTGTAGTAGACAGACTTCTGGAGGGAGGAACTTTAGAACCATGTATGTCACCTCATAATACACCCATCCTCCCCATAAAAAAATCGGATGGGTCCTACAGGATGGTACAGGACCTAAGAGCTGTTAATCAGAGAACAATTACTAAGTTTCCTGTGGTGGCAAATCCTTATACTTTACTGAGTCATATATCTCCCAAATATACTTGGTATAGTGTAATAGATTTGAAAGATGCTTTTTGGTCCTGTCCTCTGGATGAGGGATCCAGAGATTATTTTGTCTTTGAATGGGAGGATCCCGAGACAGGATGAAAACAACAATTTAGATGGACTGTGCTGCCACAGGGATTTACAGAATCACCAAATCTATTTGGACAAGCTTTAGAGAAGATCTTGCAAGATTACACATTAACCAAGGAAGTAAAATTATTGCAATATGTGGATGATCTATTAGTGGCAGGAGAAACTGAGGAAAAAAAACGAGAAGCCACTATTAAATTATTAAATTTCCTAGGGGAAAGGGGATTAAAAGTATCTCAATCAAAATTGCAATTTGTGGAGCAGGAAGTAAAATACTTAGGGCATTGGCTGAGTGGAGGGAAAAAGAAGCTAGATCCTGACAGGGTATCTGGTATTCTATCTTTAAGACCTCCACAAACTAAAAAGGAAATTCGGCAAATATTAGGACTATTGGGATATTGTAGACCATGGCTTGAGAACTATAGTGAGAAAGTCAAATTCCTATATGAAAAATTAACTAATGACCGACTTAAGTGGTTCACAGAAGATGATCAAAAATTCGAGGAAATAAAAGGGGCATTAATACAAGCACCTGTATTGAGCCTCCCAGATCTGGAAAAACCTTTCTGTCTTTTTGTGAATACATCAAATCAGACAGCATATGGAGTTCTTACTCAAGATTGGGCAGGGATTAAGAAACCTGTGGGGTATTGTTCTAAGTTACTCGATCCAGTAAGCAGAGGCTGGCCTGCTTGTCTCCAAGCTTTGGTCGCTACAGCATTATTAATAGAGGAAGTTAGAAAGATTACCTTCAGTGCCCCTTTAAAGGTATATACTCCACACAATGTCAGAAGTGTCTTACAACAGAAAGCAGAAAAATGGCTAACAGATAGCCGAATCCTAAAGTATGAGGCAATATTAATTGATTCCCCTGACTTGGAACTGAGAGTAACCTCTGATCAGAGTCCAGCACAATTTTTGTTTGGAGAACCATCTGAAAAATTACAACATAACTGCTTAGAGGTAATTGAGACCCAGACTAAGGTGAGGCCAGATTTAAGGGACACTGAGTTGCAAAAAGGGGAAGTACTGTTTATAGATGGTTCCTCCCGAGTAGTGGAAGGAAAAAGAAAATCAGGATATGCAATAATTAATAAGGATTTGGAACCTGTGGAATCAGGGCCCCTAAGTCCATCATGGTCAGCTCAGGGTTGTGAGCTGTATGCCTTATGTAGGGCCCTGGAACTATTAAAGGGAAAAAGTGGGACCATATTTACAGATTCAAAGTATGCATATGGGGTGGTCCACACTTTTGGAAACATTTGGGAGGAAAGAGGCTTAATTAACACTCAAGGAAGGAGTCTCATACATCAAGAATTAATAGCAAAAATTTTAAGAGCACTAAGAGAACCGAAAGAGATAGCAGTAGTACATGTGAGAGGACACCAAAAGGGATTAGATTACCGAATCCGGGGAAATAATTTAGCCGATAAAGAAGCCCAAGAAGCGGCCTTGAGGACTCAGGTTGTTAAAATTAACATAATACAGGAGGAAGAAAAACAAGAAGAAGAAAGGGAGAAAAAGTTTGCTCCTGAAGAACAAATAAAATTGGAGAGAATAGGAGCTAAATTAGAACAGGGAAAATGGACACTGCCTGACGGACGAGAAATATTACCAAAAGCCTGCACGAGACAAATATTAGAACGATTACATGCACACACCCATTGGGGTACAAAAGCATTAAGTGATCATTTCCTTAAACAATTTGGTTGCATCGGAATTTATGAAATAGCAAAGCAAATTACACAAGGTTGTTTAACTTGTCAGAAGATAAATAAAAAAGTGTTTCGACAAGCAGCCACAGGGGGGAGAAAGATAGCTTACAGACCTTTTGAAAAAGTACAAGCTGATTTCACTGAATTGCCCAAGGTGGGGAGGATAAAATATCTATTGGTAATAGTGGATCATTTAACACAATGGGTTGAAGCTTATCCTGTAGCACGAGCTACAGCACAAATGGTGGTAAAGATTTTATTAGAACACTTAATACCTAGATATGGGATAATCCAGTGTATTGATTCTGATCAGGGCACGCACTTTACTTCTAAAATAATAACATTGTTATGTCAATCATTAGGTATTCAGTGGGAATGCCACACTCCATGGCATCCACAAAGCTCGGGAAGAGTAGAAAGAATGAATCAAACAATAAAACAACAATTGGCTAAGTTAATGATTGAGACACAAATGCCCTGGACGAAATGCTTACCATTGGCACTTTTAAACATTAGAACTAAACCACACAGTGAGACTGGATTGTCACCATATGAAATGTTATATGGCATGCCTTATTCTCAAGGGATACCTCTAGGGAATAATGTAGTTGAAGATCGTAATATCCAGAAGTATATAATCACTATTGGAAGGAGATTAAAAGAACTAAGAGAAATTGGGATGATGGCTCAAACACCACCTTTAGGATTTGCAATCCACCAGTTAAAACTGGGAGATAAGGTTCTAATAAAAACGTGGAAAGGAAAAAGTCTATCTCCTATGTGAGAAAGGCCCTTTCTTGTTTTACTTACTACTGAAACAGCTGTGAGAACAGCAGAAAGGGGTTGGACCCACACATCCAGAGTAAAGGGGCCAATAACTACCGAAGCTTAAAGGGTTGAATCCACTCCTGGGGAACTCGAACTAATATTCTGGTAATGAAGCTACGCGTGACTTAAGGACACCAGGTAAAGGGGACAAGCCTAGAAGGAGAAAAGGGAGAAGGCAAGACCGGGGTAGGACTCTCCACTGCAGTGTGTATAGTCTACCAAGGGAGGCAACCCCTATGGGTATTGACTGCTGAGTGAGAGGGCCTTGACCGGACTTCTCCTGTACTAAGGTTAAGTTGTCCCAAGAAAAATAACATAAGAATCTTTTTAAATTCATATAAAGTTGTGATTAGTTTTCCAGGAGCCGGATCACCCTGAAAAGCTGTATGGTAACAAAGCCCAAATCGATCCTGGAAGCGGGCTCAACCTCTTGATTGGAAATGCTTACTGCACTCTCAAGACTGGACGGAAATAAGGATAAGAAATGTTATACTTCCTGGTATTGTTATTACAGGGGCAATTGAGCTACGGGCAAGAATGGAGGAATAACTTTTTCACTCTGGGGGAGGAAGTGGCTAAGGCCTTTAGCCTTAGTAACTGCTGGGTTTGTGGAGGACCGGGGGGAGCTGGAAGTTGGCCCTGGGTAGCTGGCCCGGTCAAACCTAAGTGGTGGGTTAGTAATTTGAGTAAAGTTCATAATGGGACACAATTTTGGGAAGAGGAAGGAGACCCGTGGAAATTGCACTCGTCAGATCGGGGTATATACTGTTTAAACAGAACGGGAATGGTACCGGTGGGAAAAAGCATTTGCAATTGGACTCTGTCCCCTGGATATGATTGTACTGATTCTGAATGTAAAGCTATAAACTGCACAGCACACAGTGGGAAATGGAACACCACACATGTCCAGCTGAGAAACGGGACTTGGCTGAAATGCTCATATAGGGAATTCTTTGGACCTGGATGTGAAGCCATGACAAGAGCACAAGTGACGAGACAATTTGACAGTGAGATCTTGAGCTGTCAGCGGGACAACACCATTAAAGAACAACATGTGGTAAGGGTCTACCACTGGAAATGGCAAAATGAAAATGGGGGGAGAGTGTTCTTTAAATATTTCTGGTCAGCTCATAATATGACAGGTTGCCAAAAAGGACTTGATTGTAGTTGTGAATGGAAACCTGATGTGGGGGCCTGGAGAGGTACATATGGAAAAGACATAGTAACAGGACCACTTGGTAACAAAGATACTCTGTATTTTCATGCTCCAAGAAATAAAGAAGGATGGGATGGCCCTTTTCCAAATGGATCGTGGGCCCTAAAGGGACATTATTGGGTGTGTGGCAAACATGCTTATAAAAGACTACCAAAAAACTGGTCGGGAGTATGCTATGTGGGGTACATAAGACCCTTATTCTTTTTATTGTCACAAATGCAAGGGAATAATTTAGGAATAAGATTATATGATGATCTGAATAGAATACAACGATCCATTGATGTTTCCTTAGCAGGGGGTAGTGCTCAAAAATGGGGAGAAAATGAATGGCCTCCTGAAAGAATCATACAGTATTATGGACCAGCTACCTGGAATCCGAACGAGGTAGTATCAGGAGCCCGGGAACCTATTTATAACTTGAATCGAATAATTAGATTGCAAGCTGTCCTTGAAATTATAACTAATCAAACAGCAACAGCTTTAGATCTTTTAGCTGATCAATCCAGTCTGATGAGAAATGCCATTTTCAACATAGAATGGTTTTAGATTATTTACTAGCAGAAGAAAGGGGTGTGTGTGGAAAACTGAATGATTCTAATTGTTGCTTACTAATTGATGATAATGGAAAGGTGGTTAAACAAATAACAAAGGAAATCAGAAAACTGGCTCACGTCCCAGTACAAACTTGGAGGAGTATGGATTGGGATTTGTTTTCCTGGCTGCCTGGTGGACCATGGGTTAAAAGAATGTTGTTTTTATTTTCATGTGGTATAATGATGTTATTGTTTATACCTTGTGTGATACCTTGTCTTACATTATTAATACACCGTATAATAAATAGTACCCAATTTGTAATGACTTCGATAGAGAAGAAAGGTGATGTATCAGTAATGATGCTTAAGAAATGGACTTCCCCTCCAGAACCGACAGATGAGATCCAGTTGTTACTAGCAAAGGTTGAAGAGAAAACACGAATCAATACTATGAAAAAAGAAAGTGGGGAATTGTAAAATGTGTTCATTTGATTCGTGTGGTGAATGAAACAATGCTAGGGCTGCATGATGAAATATAACTTTCTGTCTAAGAAAAACAGAGTGATTAGTGTACATAGTTCTTGTACTGTGCAAAATAAGAGTCTAGCAATTCGTGTAAATAGCGGGCTTGAAGGATGAACACTGAGACTCGAGTCTGGGAGATAAGAGGACCAAGGAGTGTTTTTTTGGAAACTGCTGACTTCTGCATGAGATGCTGCCCAAGCTTCTGATGTCTGGCAAAG
>JAACYQ010019380.1:0-17303 GCA_011075105.1 Heteronetta atricapilla
CAGTCAATCTTGACAATATTCATCCTAGAATTAAAATCTAGGTAGAGGTTTTCTCCCATCTTCATACCTTGCTAAATATGTTTAAGAGGAGCTCTCTCCAGAAAAGAGCAAGGCTCATTATATCAAAGCTTAGAACCCTTCTTATTGCTGTTGACCTTTGTCATATTGCTGCTCCTACAAGGATGAGTACTGTCGTTTTTACTACAGGAGGGAAGTTGTGATAACCTCGAGGGGGAGCTCGTTCTGCTTGCAAAATGAAGTTTCATTAAGAGCACGTTAAGCTAAATTTCACTCTGAAGTCAGAAAATAGACAAGATTCTCCTACTCCTCGGCACCCACTTTACTAAGAGTTTAGTCATTGTTTGCTCAAGATAATGGCAAAGGCATGAAGAAGTTAGGTAAAGCAGGGCACTGGTAAGGGCAGCTTTCTTCATCCTGTTCTCTGTGCCAGTGGAAAGGGGCCTCACGAGATGCTTGCCCTAGCATGTGTTTGAATCCGAGCACGTGAAACAACTCTTGAAGACACTTTTAGTTTCCCAGATCCAGCAGAGATGTAAGAAGACCTAAAGCTTGAGGCAAGCCAGCCTGGTCTGTCACAGTGATGTTTAACGTTTTTCCTCTGGGAGGTTTAAGAAAGAAATCAGAATAGAAAGCCTTACAATTTATTGTTTTATATGACAGCAATCGTTGCCCAAACTTAATAAAACTTTACTGCCTCTTAGGATTTTCAAATGCATTTATTTGCACACTGTGCTCCCCTGGCTGAAATGCAACACAAGGAGCTGCCAGCTGACCCAAGCACATCGGTCGGCTCTGACTGCCTCGGTTTGAGTTTGGCTGCCTTACAAAAAGAATAAAAAACAAGGCTACAAAAAGTACACAACGTGCAGTCTGGTACAGAGCCATCTACTGGCAGCACCCAGGCTTAAGAGGCAATCAAAACTACTTTCTGGATCCCACTGAGATGAGCAGCATTGCTTTTCCCAAAGAGAGGTCTCTTAACAGCACCTCCCCAGCTTCCTGAGCTGCTAGCAACATCCTCACTGTAAAATCTGGTATGGACAATGTGGATTTGTACAACATCCACAATGTTTATGGCTATCTCTTGAAGAAAAATTGGATTTTCAGACAGAAGCTAACATAATAGCAGATGAAAACAAGGTCATCTCCATTACCGATGAATTTTACTTACCTTACTTGCAACTGAAATGATCCTTTACATACAGTCAATGAATCCTATGAGAAGAAAAAGAAAAACGTATTTCTTTTCCACATATTTCTTCTGGTGCTGCAATGTTTGTTAATAGAATGGATATGTCCAGGGTGTGAACGGAAACTTCTCCAAAGCATGCAACACCGTGGATGCCAAATAAGAAACCTGGCCATATCTCTCTTTTCCTACTATTAGCAGATGGGGTCAACATGATGTCGGTTCATAGTAAGCACTCCTAGAACAAGAGTCCTAAGAAAGCAAGTTTAGAAATGAGGTGCTGAATAGACACACAGATGTCCCAAGTACTTTTCCTATATACTTCCCCCTTCCCCCCCAATAATCTCCATATTCCAGCAAGTAATAAGCTGTTCTGTGATCAGGAAGACTATCAAAGCCCATTTTCCTACAATCTTGTACTATACTTCCCCCTAAGAAATCCTGCTCATCTCTGTCGTGTCTGCTATTCATTTGGCTGGGACAAGTAATGACTCCTCAATTGTGCACATGGACTTGATGTTCTCCCTTTGTCTACCACTCCTCGTACTTTTAACAGCTGAAACTGTTTACAAATAGTCAGCAGTCCTAAGAATGTAAACCTACTGGGGACCCATCTTTCTTTACCTACTGAAACAGAGGAATTTTTCCTCTGGCCTGTCAGGCATTTTATCTGGTAGTTTATCTCCAGAGATTGAGGATGTGTTGTCATCACTGTCAAGTAGATCATCTTGTAAAAGACTCAACTTGATCAGGCCTGATGCAGTCAGAAGTCAGCTCGCACATACTATCCAAGCAAAGCCTCCAAGTACACACCACTAAGTATCAACACTAATTGACCTCACGTGCAAGTGCACGGTATGATCCACAATCATTTACACTAGGAGACTGGTGAAAAATCATGAGAGCCAAAACAGTATTAGCTTAAACCAGTTATACTTGTATCCTGGGCCCCACGTTCTTCAGAAAGGAATTAAAAACACCAATCTAAAAATGCTTCCCCTCCAATAGCTGAGCTTTTATTTTTAAAGGGAAAGAGGTGCCTTATACTTCAAACCTTAAGTCAGCCTCTAAAACTGCTAATTATCTTAGCTACTGTCAGAAGCAGGATGCTTTAGCAGAGAATGCATAGTCCTCCACCATGTGTTGAGTCATTCAGAGCTTCCATTTGGCATTTCAGTTGGGAATCCAGAATAAAACTTAGGCCTCATATTCCAGATATTCCCAAAATAAAGACACACACATGCAAATAAGAAAATTCTACCATCATTATGTCAGAAAGGTTTCTGGATGTTGATTGCACAAACCACAAGATTTTGCTTTGGCAGACTTTTAAAGAAGTGGATGCTACAGTTATACCTTGCTGTCGGTCCTTCTTTAGCGCAACATCTGCATGCGGAAATATCTTCTGCACGGCTTGTAAAATATTTGCTACTGAATTTTCAAAAAGTGGCTCACAAATCCACAGCGCAGTTTCAGAACAGAAGCATTTTATATCTGCACCACAGTATCCTAATGAACAAAAATCAAATGTTACATTAGTCAAGGCCCAGGTTTACAATATCCAACATTTAAAGAATTTGTCATGCAAAAACAAAGCAGCTTAGCAGGGGATTGAAAGAGCTACTGCTCTGCAGGGAAGTTTGGTTATGTTGTTCACTGCCTGATGTCCTGTGCTTATGAAGCCAAAGCAGACTCCTCATCAAAACTAGACTCTTGAGGAAGATGCCCCCAACCATTCAATGTTCTCAGACAACAACAGAATGACAACAAAAGTAAACAGGTGAAAGCATCTAACGCTGATTGCCACAAAGGCGTGCCAGCTCACTCATTGACTAGTTGTGCAGCAAGGCACAAGAGCTTGGGTACTGCCTGGCACAAGCTAAGATTCTTTACAACTTAGTCACAAGCAGCAATCCATTTTGCTTTCAGTCTTACCAATGCATTTCTCAGCTAGCTCATCAAGCAACATGTCCGCTGGCTTAGGGATCCGGTCACGAGTAGGAATCTTGGAAATTTCTTTCCTAGCCTAGAAACAAAATCATTGCATTTTAGCTTGTCCTAAGTTTTCCTTAAAAACACCCACAAAAACGAACAAACCCAAAATCAAACCAACAAAAAACAATCTTCCCTCAAAACCCCCCATATATTAATACACTTTTCTTATTTGCCTAACTTTCAAGTGTTGGACAGTTATGTAATATACACTCTGCATTTTCAACCAGGAAATCCAGTATTTCTTCATTTGTTACACTGAACTTGTTCTAGAAACCTGCAATGAAAGAAAAGGGATTGATAGCTTCTGTAATAAGTTTCCAAAATAGGAGGCCTAAGGACCCCGAGGAAAATACTGTCATGAAAAAATGATCCAGAAACAGATCTTTTTTCTCCAAAAAACTGCTCTAAAATTGAGCAAACTTTCATTGTGACAGTCTCATTAGTTCATCAGATTTGCTTGTCAGTCAGTAAATTTGCAGAAAGCATTTCTAGCACTATGTTTCAAGCTGCCACAATTACTGTAAAGAAGAAAATAATTATGACTCAAACTATTACCGCTGATCCGGGGAACAATCACATGCAAATACGTCCCTTGTCCATTCATAAAGGAAGTACTGAGACCCAGAACACAGCAGCAAGATGAAAGCGCCTACGTGCATTAAATAATTAAGCAAACGGGAACAACTGTAGGAATCAAAGATTTGATTATAGAACTAGCTACTTGGTGGTATCATCTTGACCATACATATTCAGTACCTGATTTGCCCACCACGGTACGACACTGTGTCTCCACATATCACTCTTTTGTTCATGCTATGGATTTTTTTTTTCTATAAAGTTGGACTTTGCCACATTAGCATGAACGTTGAAGTTCTCACCTCTTTACTTGGCAAGTTGAAGAGGAACTCTCTGTCAAAGCGTCCTGGTCTCTGTAAAGCAGGATCTATAGAACCTAGTCTGTTGGTGGCTCCAATTACCACACTCTCCCCTCTCTTGCCTATGCCATCCAGGAGTGTCAGAAGTGTTGAGACAATGGAACTAATAGGAAAACATAATTTATACTTACCACTTCAGTAAATTTTGTTACATTCCACATGACTTTCTTCCATGAGTAGTCAAAAAGGACAAGCTTTTTAAAGACAAGATTCATTTTAAGACACAACAAAATAGACAAGTTAACACAGACCACGTGCTGATATCAGGCTTAGTGTATTGTTTTCAACTATCGTTTAAAATCACCTGAAATTTAGTGGCATTGAGTTACAAGTTTTCAGGATAAATTAATGTTTTCACAGTAAATTAAAAAGGTCATCATCCTTTTATTCCCCGAAGATCATTCCCCAAAGATCAAGCAGATTTTAGGTAGATGCAAAAATATACTACCTTTGAATTTGGTCTTTTTTACTGGACTGCACAGGAGCGAGGCCATCTATCTCATCAAAGAAAATAACTGAAGGTCACAGCTGATAGGCCCAGAATGAAAACACAGAGTAAAACAGCAGTATTTGAAGAAAAAATGCACAAAAACATGATGGTTGGAATGTCACCTAAACTCGATTTTGCACTTTAGCATCTGGGATCTCTACTTATAGAGCTCATGGAGTATC
This sequence comes from Heteronetta atricapilla, assembly GCA_011075105.1. Lineage (NCBI taxonomy): Eukaryota > Metazoa > Chordata > Aves > Anseriformes > Anatidae > Heteronetta > Heteronetta atricapilla. The sequence continues at coordinate 4,813 of JAACYQ010019380.1, forward strand.
TGGCATGACTAACAGAAGATGGCAGTCTGTGTCAACCCACTGTAACTCGGTGACAGGAAACAAATCATACCAGAACTTACTACAGCTTTTTGGCTACCATAAAAAACAAACAAACGAGAGAAAAAAAACAAAGCAAAACAAAACAAAACTAGTCAGAACTTAATTCAATTATAGGTTCGGGAAGCAAGCTTCCTTTATGAATTTAAAATGTTTCCAGTCTGCATCTGTTTCCCTCTCATCCAAAGCCATCATCTCTTGCCTCCTGCACACTTTTAAGTGGCTGGTTTGGTGGGAGGTAATTTGGGGCTATGCAAGGTTTTCTCGTTTTGTTCCTTCCCCACACAACTCAATTTCAAGCCCCTGATCCAAAGTACGGAGGCACTGAAAAAGGAATCACTGACATTCCCATTTCAGTGGAAACAAAACTAACAAAATACAAAATACAAAAAAAAAAAAAAAAGAGCAAGTTCTACTTAAAAATGCTGACCATAAAAATGACCATTTCAACTCTGGCAGAATACATTGCACATTTCAACCTTACCTGTTCAAATAGGGAGCAAAGCTGACGTTCTGATTCCCCCACCCATTGTCTCAGGCAGTCCAAAGCTTTTCTCATAAAAAATGGGATTTGTCTGTCACCTCGGCTATTCGTTAGCAAGAGCACGAACAACCAGCGTCTTTCGCGTCCGGAGGGCCACAGAACAAACAGCCTCTGCAATCACACAGATTTTCTTTTCCGTCCCCCTTTCAGCCTCACCTCCAGCAACTCAACCCGGGCCGGGAAGCTTTCCCGGGGGCTTTAGCTCCGCTTCCAGCTCCCCCCGCAGGGCGCCGCCGGGCTCGCCATGCGCCGCCCGCCCTTTTGTGGCGCCTCCCTTCCCAGTAGCAGCCGGCTGGGGCTCAGGCGGCCCGGGGCGGCACCGCCGGCCGGTACCGGGCCTCGGCCGGCCCCGCCATGCCCGGGGGAGGTTGCTGTGAGGGGACGCGGCTGGGACGCCTTTTCCTCAATAAACAAATAGTTTTCCCAAATAAAATGAAAAAGTTAGAAAACCGACCAAAACCAGGGCATCCCCCCCTTAAAGGGGGGCAGAGCACAAGGCTGAGGAGCGCCCAAACCGCTCCGCACAGCCCGTGAGGGCGGGGAGCGGGGCGGCGGCAGGAGAGCCGAAGCAGGGAGGGACGGAGGGGGGAAAGGAGAGGGAGCGGAGGAAAAAGGTCATGAGAAGGAGGCGGAGGGAACCGCAGAGGTGCAGGGTGGAAGCAACGCTAAGAACCAGGGTTAAGAATCGGTGCTTAAGTAAAAATGCTTCCTTGTGGGGCTTCAAGTTTATATGAAAGGTTCTGCTGGATTATCTATCTGTTTTGCTCGTGTCTGCTTACTTGATTAATAAAATAATTTCAATAGACCAAAAAATTGTGTGGTCTAATTTATAACAATTTGGTGCCATGACTCGGATGAAGACGGTTGATCAGGAATCCCTCTGGGGAGGCGCCCCGACGATTTCGGCGGCCCCAGAAACGGAAATTCCTGCTCGAGCCCTTCACCGACGACCCCAAAATTAGACACAAGCAAATAAAACCGGTAACCCCTAGGTAATCTTTGTGCACGAAGGCCGAACGAAGACCCACGGGGTGGGGTAAGTATAGGCCGGTAGGGGTTGGGTATCCCAGAGCACAACGTGTGATAAGTGCGGACGAAGCGAGTGCGGACCCCTCGGTAGTGCAGTTCCCACCTCCCACGAGGGATTGGGCCACGAAAAGGGGGAAGTGGTGTGTGTGTGTGTGAAGGCGCTCCGGAAGATGGGGCAGAAGAAAAGTAAGCCTTCTGGCCTCATGGGGAGGGAATCCTCCAGTACTGTAGGGATACCTTCTGTCCCTTCTGATAGTCTGTTAGGAAAAATGATTAAGAATTGGAATGATTCCCCTTCTAGGATGGGAAAGAGTAAAGTTAAAATGATTTATTATTGTATAGAAGTGTGGGGCAACAAGCCCATCAAAGGGGACAGCGTTTTCTGGCCCCCGTTCGGCTCCTTTGAGGATTGGGTATGCCAAGCCCTCAATATTTATGTTAACTCTAAGGAGCCCTTTAGTCTGGAAGAAAGTGAGTATGCGCACCTCCGGATAAATTCAGATACGAGGACGCATCTATATCCTCTAAAAGAAAAAGGAGGGCAGGATAAAAAGAGAAAGGACTTAGAAGTCCCGACACCGCCCTCGCCCTATATTCCACCGCCCGCACCAACGGCTCCTGTACTTAATGGACTCCCCGAATTAGCAAATCCAGGAGAATCGGAATCGGATCATGAAACACAGGGGGCAGTGGCCCGGCGCGGCTGGGGCGCCTCACAGGCCCGCGCCGCGTCCGGGCGGCGGGTGCGGCGGGCGGTCGTCCGGTGGGAAGGAAGGGCAAGGAGGGGCGTGTGTCCGGGGGAGCGAGCGAGCAGGGGGTGGGGGCGTCCCCCTCCCGTCGCCGCTGCCGCCAGGGTCCCCCCCCCACGTCCTTCCGTTGCCCGGGCGGCCGTCGTCAGCCTCCGCCAGGCGTTGGGGCGCGTGGCCGGGTCTTCGTCCCCCTAAGCGGAGACTCCCTCGGGGAGCCGTCCAGGCTCCTGGCGCTCCCGGAGTGTGCCCGCACGGGCGGAGCTCGTGCCTCCCCCCGTCCGTCCGCCGTCCCCTAGCGAGCCTGGTCTCCCTCCCCGCCGGCCCCCGCGCGCGGCTGTCTGCGAACCAGAAGCAGGGCAAGAAATCAGAAATCTGCTTTAAGGGAGGGATTATATCCCCTACGAGAAATAGTGATGGGGGGATCCCAGCCAGGAGTGGGATACGTGGCCGTTCCCATTAACTCAGGGGATGTGAGAGATTTTAAAAAGGAGTATGGGAAGTACAGATTGGTACATGGTTTACAGGAAATCAATGAGAGAACTGTTAGCAGCTTACCCGTGGTGGCAAATCCACATACACTGCTCAGTCAATTACACCCAGAGGACCAGTGGTATAGTGTAATTGATCTAAAAGATGTGTTCTGGGCATGCCCCCTGGACGAAAAAGCTAGGGATTATTTTGCCTTCGAATGGGAGGACCCAGACACCTATAGAAAACAGCAGTTAAGGTGGATGGTCCTGCCCCAGGGGTTTACAGAATCCCCAAACTTGTTTGGGCAAGTACTGGAGCAAATTTTGCAAGAGTACAACAGAGTACCAGGCACAACCCTGATCCAATACGTAGATGATTTACTAATAGCTAGAAAAGATGAAGACATTGTAAGACAAGCTAGCATTAGCTTATTGATTTTTTGGGGGTCGCAGGGATTAAAGGTGTCCAGGTCAAAACTACAGTTTTTAGAAAAAGAGGTAAAATATTTGGGTCATTTGCTAAATAAAGGAACTAAGAGGCTGGATCCTGAAAGGGTTAAAGGGATCCTAGGAATAAAGGCCCCAACTACCAAAAGGCAAGTGCAGCAACTGTTAGTTTTAACTGGATATTGTAGACAATGGATAGAAGATTACAGTGGAAAGGTTAAATTTCTATATAACAAATTGAATAGGGATGGATTACTCAAATGAACAGAAGAAGACAAGGAGCAATTAGCAATTAGAGAAATTAAAATTAGCAATTAGAGAAATTAAAAGAAGAACTGATGCATCCACCAGTTTTAAACTGCCCGGAATTAAAAAAACAAACAAACAAACAAAAAAAAAACATTTTTTTTTGTTCGTAAATAGCACAGAGGGGACTGCCTATGGTGTACTAGCTCGAGCCATTTGCCGAGGCGATCGGCTCCGGGGCAGACGCGTTCTGCAGCGGAGCGGGGGATCGGGCCAGGCAGGGCTAACTTTCCGGCATCGAGCCTACTCGAGGGAGCCGCCAGGACCCGGCAGCCCTCGTGAGGGAGGCTGACGAGGCGAAGGCGGAGCCAGCAGCGCCCCCTCCCCGGCCGTTCAAAAGCAGCCCCTAGGGAGCGCGAGCGACCAGGAGCGCGGCGACCAGGACGGGCAAACAGGGCGTGGCGAGGCAGTTAGCGCGGCAGTTCGAGCAGGCAGGGCGGAGAGCAACCCCCTGCCCACACGAACACCTCTTAACGACAGCCGATAGCGAGGCGATAATGGTCTCCACCAGGCACGGTGCTCTCTCCAGGAAGTCGGTACACACCCAGACCGACTACCCGTTAAAGAATGCAGCGGTTCAGGTCACCGGATGCAGGGAGTGTCAGAGCCTGCTGCCGCCATCGGCGGGAGGCAGAGACGCTGCGTGCGTGAGGTGCGAGCAGGTGGACGATCTGGTCCGCATGGTGGCGGAGCTCAAGGAGGAGGTGGAGAGGTTGAGGGATATTAGGGAGTGTGAGCGGGAGATAGACTTGTGGAGTAACTCCCTGCAGGGCCTCGAGGAGAGGTACCGGGGTGAGACACCCCAAATGGGGGTGGACCCCCGGCCCTGTCGCTGTCGGGCAGAGGGAGGGGATCTGGGAGTTGAGGAGGAATGGAGACAGGTCCCTGCTCGACATCGCAGGCGATGCCCTCCCCTTCCAGCCCCACCTTCCCAGGTGCCCTTACAGAACAGGTTTGAGGCCTTGGAGATTGAGAGACCGGCAACTGAGGAAGAGATAGAAAGTGTTCCCAGAAGGATGCCTAGGGCGAGGAGGTCGACTCCACACATCGGGACTGCCTCCACCAAGAAAGACGGGAGAGTGATCGTTGTGGGAGACTCTATCCTTAGGGGAACAGAGGGCCCTATTTGTCGGCCTGACCCTACCCGTAGGGAAGTCTGCTGCCTCCCTGGGGCCAGGGTCAGGGACGTTGCCAAGAAAGTCAAGCGCCTGGTACGGCCCACTGACTACTACCCACTACTGGTCTTTCAGGCTGGTAGCGATGAAGTAGCAAAGAGAAGTCTGAAGGCGATCAAAAGAGACTTTAGAGATTTGGGGCGACTACTTAGAGGATCAGGCGCGCAGGTTGTGTTTGCCTCTGTCCTTCCGATAGGGGGGATCGAAGCTGAAAGGTGTGCTGTTCACCTAAAATCGTGGCTTCGAGACTGGTGTGACCGGCAGAACTTTGGGTTCTTTGATCATGGGAAGGTCTATGCTACACCGGGCCTGATGGCACCGGATGGGATGCGCCTCTCTCGGAGAGGGGTAAGGATCTTTGGTCAGGAGTTGGCAGGGCTGATAGATAGGGCTTTAAACTAGAGTTGAAGGGGGAAGGGGCTAAAACCAGGCACGCTGGTGAAGACCTAAGGGATGGTACGCTAGAATCAGAGGGGCTGTGTGCCAGTGAGGTCCTTCGGTTAGATCCACAAGGTGCTGAGTGTAAGGAGACACACCTGAAATGCTTCTACACGAATGCACGTAGTATGAGGAATAAAATGGATGAGCTAGAAGTACTGGCCCAGTCCCGCAACTACGACATCATCGGCATAAGCGAAACCTGGTGGGATGAGTCCTGTGACTGGGGTGTTGCGATAGATGGTTACAGGCTCTTCAGGAGGGACAGGCAGGGAAGGCGAGGTGGTGGGGTGGCGATGTATGTGAAGCAGGGGCTGGACTGTGTGGAACTTCAGGTCGGCGATGGCAAAGTTGAGAGCCTCTGGGTAAGGATCAAGGGATGAACGAATAAAGGGGATGTAGTTGTGGGAGTCTATTACAGACCGCCTGGCCAGGACGATAGCGCCGATAAATTATTCTTTACAGAACTAAGAGAGGCCTCGAGATTAACTCCCCTTGTCCTTATGGGGGACTTCAACTTGCCAGACGTTAACTGGGAGTGCCACACGGCTGACACGAGCAAGTCCAGGAGGTTCATGAAGCACCTAGATGATAACTTCTTGGTGCAGGTGCTAACGGAGCCAACTAGGAAAGGTGCCCTCCTAGACCTATTGCTAGAAAACAGAGAGGGCCTGGTGGGAGATGTGGTGATTGGTGGCCGCCTCGGTCATAGCGACCATGAAGTGGTTGAGTTCAAAATTTACGGCGACAGAAGGAAAAGTGCCACCAAAACCTTATCCCTAGATATGGGGAAGGCGGACTTCAGGCTGCTCAGGGAACTAGTCAGCAAGGTCCCCTGGGAAGCTGCTCTTGAAGGCCTCGATGTCCACCAGTGCTGGTCATTCTTTAAGCGATGCCTCCTAGAAGCACAAGAACAGGCAGTTCCTAAATATCACAAGTCAGGCAGGCGGGGCAGGAGGCCGGCGTGGCTGACCAGGAACATTCTAATGGAGATTAGGTGGAAACAGAGAGTCTTTCGCTACTGGAAGGAGGGCCAGGTGACATGGAAAGAATACAGGGATGCTGTTCGTGTTTGTAGGAAGAAAATTCGTGTGGCTAAAGCACACCTAGAGTTGAAGCTGGCTGTGTCTGTGAGAGATAATAAAAAGGGGTTTTTTAGATATGTGAATGGAAAAAGGAGAACTAAAGAATACATAGGGCCGCTCCTTGATAGGGAAGGTCTCCTCACAGACAATGACATAGGCAAAGCAGAGACGCTTAACGCCTTCTTTGCCTCTGTCTTCAATGCCGATGATGGGCTTCGGGACCCAGGGTGCCCTGAGCTGGAGGACCGGGACGGTGGGGATGACAAACTCCCAACTGACCCTGAACGTGTGCGGGATTTGCTACTCCACCTGGATCCCTACAAGTCCATGGGTCCGGATGGGATTCATCCCCGGGTGCTGAAGGAGCTGGCGGACGTCATCGCGGAACCTCTCTCAATTATTTTTCAACTATCCTGGGAGTCTGGAGAGGTCCCGGTAGACTGGAAGCTGGCAAATGTTGTGCCGATTTTCAAGAAGGGTCAGAAAGAAGACCCTAGCAATTACAGGCCTGTCAGTCTCACGTCAGTGCCTGGTAAAATCATGGAGAAGATGGTTCTCGAACTTATTGAGGCGCACCTGGGGGACAAAGCAGTCATTGGTCCCAGCCAGCATGGGTTTGTGAAGGGTAGGTCCTGCCTAACTAACCTGATTTCCTTTTATGATAAGATCACCCGTATGGTGGACCAAGGGAAACCAGCTGATGTGATTTTTTTGGACTTCAGCAAGGCATTTGACACGGTTTCCCATAGGATCCTACTGGACAAAATGTCCACCATACAGCTAAATAAAAACATCATCCGATGGGTGAGCAATTGGCTAACGGGCAGGGCCCAAAGGATTATGGTGAATGGGGCTGCGTCAGGCTGGCGGGCGGTCACCAGTGGGGTCCCTCAAGGCTCCATTTTAGGGCCGGTACTTTTCAATATTTTTATAAACGATCTGGATGTAGGAATAGAAGGTATTTTGAGCAAGTTTGCTGATGACACCAAACTTGGAGGAGTTGTGGACTCGGATGAGGGTGGAAAGGCCTTGCAGAGGGATCTGGATAGGTTGGAGAGCTGGGCGATCACCAACCGCATGAAGTTCAATAAGAGTAAGTGCCGGGTCCTGCACCTGGGACGGGGAAACCCTGGCTGCACGTACAGACTGGGCGATGAGACGCTGGAGAGCAGCCTAGAAGAGAGGGATCTGGGGGTCGTGGTAGACAGCAAGTTGAATATGAGCCAGCAGTGTGCCCTGGCAGCCAGGAGGGCCAACCGTGTCCTGGGGTGCATCAAGCACGGCATCGCTAGTAGGTCGAGGGAGGTGATTGTCCCGCTCTACTCTGCGCTGGTGCGACCTCACCTCGAGTACTGTGTGCAGTTCTGGGCACCACAGTATAAAAAGGACGTGAAACTGTTGGAGAGTGTCCAGAGGAGGGCTACGAAGATGGTGAAAGGCCTGGAGGGGAAGACGTACGAGGAACGGCTGAGGGCACTGGGCCTGTTCAGCCTGGAGAAGAGGAGGCTGAGGGGAGACCTCATCGCAGTCTACAACTTCCTCGTAAGAGGGTGTCAAGAGGCACGAGACCTTTTCTCCATTAACACCAGCGACAGGACCCGCGGGAACGGGGTTAAGCTGAGGCAGGGGAAGTTTAGGCTTGACATCAGGAGGGGGTTCTTCACTGAGAGAGTGGTTGCACACTGGAACAGACTCCCCAGGGAAGTGGTCACTGCACCGAGCCTGACTGAGTTTAAGAAGCGATTGGACTGTGCACTTAGTCACATGGTCTGAACTTCTGGGTAGACCTGTGCGGTGTCAAGAGTTGGACTTGATGATCCTTAAGGGTCCCTTCCAACTCAGGATATTCTATGATTCTATGATTCTATGAGAATGGGCAGACAGTAAAAAACCAGTAGCCTATTTATCTAAGCTATTAGACCCGGTTAGTAGAGGTTGGCCCAGCTGCTTGCAAGTAGTGGTGGCAGCTGCCCTACTAGTGGAAGAAGCACAAAGGATTACATTAGGGGGAGAAATAAAGGTTATATCCCCTCACAATATACGTGGGGTGCTGCAACAAAAAGCTGAAAAATGGATAACGGATGCAAGGTTACTAAAATATGAAGGGATCCTAATATCCTCACCCAGATTAACATTAGAAACAACTGCAGCACAAAACCCTGCTCAGTTTCTTTATGGTGAACCAAATGAGTAGCCCGAACATAATTGTCTTAGAAACACAGAAGAACAAGTGAAATTGAGGCCTGATCTGGAAGATGTAGAATTGCCTTTAGGGGAAAAGATATTTGTGGACGGATCCTCAAGGGTAGTCGAGGGTAAAAGAAAATCAGGGTATGCATTGGTTAACGGAAAAACATTTGAGGTAATAGAATCAGGCCCTCTGAACCCGAGCTGGTCAGCGCAGGCTTGCGAACTATATGCCATGTTAAGAGTTCTGAAATTATTAAAGAACAAAAGCGGAACAATATATACAGATTCTAAATATGCTTATGAAGTAATACACACCTTTGGGAAAATATGGGAAGAGAGAGGACTTATAAATTCACAAGGAAAAGGACTAATTCATCAGGAGTTGATTCTCCAAGTTTTACAAGCCATCAGGGAGCCTAAGGAGATTGCGATGGTGCATTTGAAAGGACACCTGCGAGGGCTGAATCCCCAAATCAGAGGCAATAACTTAGCTGATCAGGAAGCAAAAAGAGCAGCCCTCATGTGCATGTATGAAGTGACTAAGAGAGCAGACTGCCCGAGTTGTGGCAAAGGGAAGGATTTAAAGAAATTTCCATGCTATGATTGCTGGAAAGACTGGGGAGTAGAAGGGATTGAATGTAATTGTTCAGAGGAGAGCCTGCTTTATAGAAACTGTCACAAGCATGGCCCAGCCAATTCTTTATGGTCTGGTGGGCACGTCCTCCTCCCCTTGTTTTGTTTTACTACTGTAGAAAAGGAAAAGATGATACAAATAGGGATTCGAGAAAATGAAAAAGGAAAATGGGTACTACCTGACGGACGAGAAGTGTTACCAAAATCAGTAGCTACGAGGGTGCTACGGAGATTTCATGAACAAATGCATTGGGGTGCTCAGGCGGTAGTAGATCAATTCGCCACTAATTATATAACATAGTAAAGGGAGTTGTTAATGGGTGTATGACTTGTCAGAGGGTAAATGCTCAAAATATTCAATTGGACTTCACAAATTTTGTTGAAACATTTCCCACGACAAGGGCTACAGCACAAACTGTAGTGAAAATATTGTTAGAAAACGTAATTCCCTGATACGGGATTGTAGAAGCAATAGATTCTGATAGGGGACCACACGTTGTGTCAAAAGTATCCCGTGACACAATGAAAGCTTTAGGAATCATATGGGAATATCATACTCCCTGGCACCCTCAGAGCTCGGGGAAAGTAGAACGGATGAACGGGGAAATTAAAAAGCAACTTACTAAATTAATGTTAGAAACAAAAACCTCTTGGATAAAGTGCTTGCCACTAGCTTTAAGTATATGCATGAAGCCCAGGACTGATCTGGGAATCTCCCCTTTTAAAATGCTGTATGGTATGCCTTATGATCTTGAGATACCCCTTCCTTGATAATCCCCACCTACAAGATGATCAATTAAAACCTTACCTCACACAATTGATAAATGGACGCAGGGTATTACAGAAAAAGGGTTTAATTGCACAACGTCCCCCTTTGGATATGGCAATCCACAAGATACAGCCCGGAGATAAGGTCCTGATAAAAACTTGGAAAGAAGTTACATTAACACCACAATGGGAAGGCCCCTATGTTGTTTTGCTTACTACAGATACAGCCGTCCGGACTGCGGAGAAAGGATGGACACATGCCAGTCATGTTAAAGGACCCATCTGTGACGAGAAGTGGGAGATCGCTTCAGGAGACAAAGGCCTGAAGCTCACATTGCGACGGACCCGGTAGGTACCGTAGGATAATGTAGAGGCTCTCCCCTGAAGAACACTACTGCTGCCGAGAAGAGTTGAAACCTCGTAGTTGGCTGCAACCCAACTGACGAGGAAGGCAGAGGAATGAATAGGTGGGGAAAGAATGGGTCTCGGTCATCCCTACTGGTATTTGGGGGTCCTATCAGTGACCTTTTCCTGCATAGAGACTCAACACCACCCCCGCCAACCTTTTAAATGGACTCAAGTCGATTCGAAGATCAACAGGTTATTGCTTCCCTGATAAAACAAAGCCAGGAATTTACTTCTGAATAAAGGGTTAAAACAACTAGGAATTGCAGATGGTCCTAAATGAGTGGGATGCTTAGGCAGGATGTGCAGAACAGCAGAACACCAGATAAGAATCAGCAGCATTGTCCTTGGGATGCCAGAATAGGCCATAAAACTAGAGATAGCGGGAATACCAGCCATGAAACCAGCACAAAGAGAGTCTGTGAACGAGCAGGTGTCCAAAAGTGTCCACTCAGCAGAAAATTGGACTAAAGGTGAAAAGCACACTGGGAGGAAGACTCGCAGCCTTCCTCCTTGGGACCACCGCCCACCCTTTGACGACCACTACTCAAGGACTAAAAACAGATCTGCGCAAGCGTAAAGCATTAAGAGACTAATTAGCATGAAAAGTGAGGGTAGGCGGGACAGGTAATAAATATGTATAGGCGCTCATGAAATATTAATTGCTTCACTGTATAAGTTTGGCACAGCTTTTTACCCTGGTATGCATGATAGGTGGAATGATCCCCCATGCATCCAGCGCTGCTAATAAAGAATATACCACTTGAAGAAAATTGGAACTTTGTTCTTTGAATCACTTCTCTACGTATTGCCGTAGACGATCTGGCCCATATAGAGCAATCAATAACAGCTCTGGAAAAATAGGTTAGGTCATTATCCGAAGTGGTACTCCAAAACCGTAGAGGGTTGGATTTGATTTTCTTACAACAAGGAGGACTGTGTGCAGCCCTACGTGAAGAATGTTGTGTATATGCAGATCATACTGGGGTGGTACGAGATACAATGACTAAATTGTGGGAAGGATTAGGAAGACGCAAAAGGGAAAATGAGGCTCATCAGAATTGGTATGAATCCTGGTTTAATTATTTACCTTGGCTTACCACACTATTGTCAACTATAGCAGGACCTTTATTAGTAATAATAATAGCATTGACTTTTGGGCCATGTATTTTCAATAGGGTAATTGCAATTGTAAAAAGTCGATTAGAAGCTGCTCATCTTATGCTTGTGCGTGCTAAATATGAAACTCTTGAGCAGGAGGAGGAAGACGCAGAAACCTTGATGCTCAGCATGCAAATATTGCAAAAATTCAATGAACAAAATACGTTAGAAAAAGGAGGGATTGTGATAAATTAGTGGGGGTTTGTTCATTGTCTTGCTGTAAATGTAAATCAAGAGAATTGCTCATGCCTTCTTACACATCCTTGTATAACCACGAGACGGGGGAAGTGGAGATGGTTAATGTATGTATATAGTTCTATTGGATTTTGGTGATCAGTGTATGTATATGGTTCTTGTGGTTAAATATATGCATATAGTTCCTGTGTTCAGCAATGGTCACCTGACAGAACAGCCTGGACCAGTGTTGTTGCTGGGCAGAAGACTATGGGGGAAGGGCATGCATGTGGCCTGGGGTCGAGAAGATTCCAGAAGGTGAAGAGGGCATGCTCGGAGGAGGTCACACCCCCTAATGAATATGCATTAGTAGAGGGGATATAAGCCCAAAATGGGGGGTGCGTGCTGTTGCAGAGTGGAGACTCCCCAGTCATCCAGCGCTGTTCTGCTTGTGTCTGCTTACTTGATTAATAAAATAATTTCAATAGACCAAAAAATTATGTGGTCTAATTTATAACAACCTCTTTCCTTGGCCTGCACCGGTATGTCCTGCTCTCCTTGTTAATAGATTGATTCCTTCAAGTTGTGGTCCTTTGTAGCTTACTGCCAGGCTGGAGCTCGAGCTCCCCCTCGAGGTTATCACAACTTCCCTCCTGTAGTAAAAATGATAGTACTCATCCTTGTAGGAGCAGCAATATGACAAAGGTCAACAGCAATAAGAAGGGTTCTAAGCTTTGATATAATGAGCCTTGCTCTTTTCTGGAGAGAGCTCCTCTTAAACATATTTAGCAAGGTATGGAGATGGGAGAAAAACTCTACCTAGATTTTAATTCTAGGATGAATATTGTCAAGATTGACTG
>MU014102.1:0-63598 GCA_011075105.1 Heteronetta atricapilla
GCACACACCACTCTGGATCTCATCACTTCCCATATGCACCAATCTTCTGCATTGGTTAAATGACAGCGGTACATTAAACACATGTAAGATTTCCAATTAATTTAGTCAGTCATTCTCATGGGTTCATCTTCTTCCCTTATGTTTCCATACAGTTCTCTTCAAGAACTAATCCAGATATGGGTCAGTACCACAGGGTCCACCCCTCAGGAGAAAACTGCTCCAACCTGGGTCCCCATAGGCAGCAGCTCCTGCCAGGTCACCTGCTCCTGCGTGGTCTCCTCGCCACGGGCTACAGGTGGATTTATTTTTATGGTTTTTATTTTTATTTTTAATTATTATTATTTCATTTTTTATTTTTATTCTGTTGTTGTTGTTGCTTGTTTCTTTTCTTATTAGACTGACTTTACCTCAACTGATGAGTTCCTGCACTTTTTCTATTTTCAATTCACATGGTGGCAGTGAGCTAATGGCTCTGTGGTTTTTCCCTGATTGCCAGGTGCAACCAACAGCAAATGAATCCTTGCCGAGCCCTCAGTCCCTATAAGACGGTGCTGTCATGGCTGATTTCAGCACACTGAGCTAATGGAGAAACAAAAAAGGCAAAGATCTTCTTTGTTGTCTATTCCTTGGAAATGTTCTTGACCACAGTTTTGTAAGACATCAGCCTTCAAGCAGTGTGCCCTGAGGAGATCCTTTCTGAGTATTGAAATGCTTCTCTAGAGGCCAGCTGTGCCACTGCTGTGCCCACTGCCTGTCCCTGTCTGCAGTCCCAGCACAGCCCCACAGCAGCACTGGCACCAAGCTACAGGAGCAGCTGGGCCTGACCCTACCAGCAGGGCTCAGCAGGAGAGAGTGGCAGTGGCAAGAGGGCAGCTCTGCATGCACTGAGGGCTGGTGCTCCCTGGCCATGCTGCTGGGATGGGACTCTTTTCCTCTGCATCCCTGCACATGGGCACTGCCCCCACAGAGTCAGATCAGGTGTCAGAGGAAGGACATCAAAGAAGGCAGTGCAGGATCCTTTCTTTTAAGTTCACAAACAGATGGGCTCTTTGTGTATACTTGCTGAGCTAGACTTGAAACATACATACTGAATTGGAATTGGGATGAAAAACATCATTTTAGTGGGTAACATTACTCAAACTAAAACTAAGGAAATCCAGTAATAAAATTGCGCGCAAACACACAAACACAAAGAAACAGAATATAGGCTGTTCCTATAAGAAGTGACATTATGACTCATCTGCAGAAGCAGACTGACCACTTATTCTCCTGAAACACTTATTCTCCACTTATTCTCCTGAGTCATCAATTTCCACAAAGCTTCCTTGAGCTCCTGGTTCTTCATGCTGTAGATGAGGGGGTTCACTGCTGGAGGAACCACTGAGTACAGAACTGCCACCACCAGGTCCAGGGATGGAGAAGAAATGGAGGGGGGCTTCAGGTGTGCAGGCATGATAGTGCTGATAAAGAGGAAGACAACAGCCAGGTGAGGGAGACAGGTGGAAAAGGCTTTGTGACATACCTCCCAGGAAGGGATCCTCAGCACTGCCCTGAAGATCTGCACACAGGACAGAGCAATGAAAACAAAACACCCCCAAAATAGAAAAGCACTAACCACAACAATCCCAGCTTCCCTTAGGTAGGAGTTTGAGCAGGAGAGCTTGAGGATCTGGGGGATCTCACAGAAGAACTGGTCCAAGGCATTACCATGGCACAGAGGTAGTGAAAATATATTGGCAGTGTGCAGCACAGCATGCCCCAGGCAGCTGCTGCCATCTGGGCTTAAACTCAGCTGCCCAGGACGCTCCTGTAGTGCAGGGGTTTGCAGATGGCAACGTAGTGGTCGTAGGCCATGACGGTGAGAAGGGAAAGCTCTGATGGAATGAAAAGGAGTAGCAGAAATATCTGTGTGGCACATCCTTGATAGGAGATGGCCCTGGTGTTCCAGAGGGAATTGGCCATGGCTTTGGGGAGAGTGGTGGAGATGCATCCCAGGTCAAGGAGGGTAAGGTTGAAGAGGAAGAAAGACATGGGGGTGTGGAGGTGGTGGTAGTAGGCTACAGTGGTGAGCATGAGGTTGTTTCCTAGGAGGGCTTTCAAGTAGATGCCCAGGAAGAGCCAAAGTGCGGGAGCTGCAGCTCCCGCGTGTCTGAAAATGCCAGCAGGAAGAACTCGCTCAAAGAGCTGATGTTGGGCATTTGCTGGTTCTGCCCATGGAGACTTGCCCAAGGAGGAAAGGTGAAGTAAGATAATACAACAGAATTATCTGACAAGGACTAATTCATGAACACATATAACAAGTCCCTTTCATGAATTCTGTCTGATTCTGCCTGAGTGTGCCCCTGGGAACAGAGGACACTGCTTTGGTAGTGCAGGAGGCAGTCCTGTTCTACAGCAACAGATAAAGACAGACATAGGGTAATGCCAGATTCAAATTCATTCCTGATATGTGATTATCCACATTTTTGCTCCCAATTCACCTGAAAGGAAGCAGGGCTGCAGGTTTTTCTTTTTTTCTTTTTCTTTTTTTTTTTTTTTTTTTTTTTTGGATATTTTTCTTCCTGTTGCACTCCAGGTGAAACCTGGATCTTCAGAGCAAGGGAAGTTCCCTTTAGTGCAGAATGTCCTTCAGAGGGGAAAGCCAGTCTGTCCATCAAGGCTGGTCTCTTCTCTTGGCATCTCTTTGAGTTGTATGCCAATGACATTCACATCCTCACCTAAAAAGAACCAGGACACTGCTGAGAGCAGAGGAATCCAGTCTCAAAATGCACATCTCCAGACCCATCACCCTGTCCTCATACTCCCCTCCCCCAAGCACACCAAGGGCTCACTCCATGGGCATGTGAAACCCCCATCCCCAGCCAGCTAGAAACAAGAACAGCAGCAGCACGGCCAGGTGGAGAAGCCAGGAAGAATGCCAGCGTGCTGCTGCCAGGGGAGGCAAGGCCAGGGAGGGACAGATAGACATTCAGCAGACCCTCCTGCATTGCAGCTCTGCCTGCAGAGAAGGCAGCTCCTGCTCATTGCAAATGCTGTGTGTTCTACTCAGGCCTACAGACACCTCCCAAAGATGGGGAAATGGGCTCGGAGGGTTTCTAGCTCCTAAAGATCAGCTTAGCTAAAACCTGAGGAGATCACAAGTATGTTGGTGCAGTCTTTAAGCTGATGTGTGAAAAGCTTCTTTACAAATTTGATCACTGACATGTTGATTTCTCAGTGCAATGCTCTGGTGTCTCAGTATCCTGTATAATCCTGACAACGCATTACCATGAAACCTGCTTCCACTACACTAAAAGAGTCTGAAAGCACAGACTGCAGAAAAAATCTTACCCCTCAGGTAGCCCTTGCCTTGGTCTTCGTCTTAAAAAATCTAATCATAAATACCATTCTCTAAAGCATCTTCTACTCCTCGCTGGAGAAACATGAGAACCATCCTGAGAGATGCTGTCAGCCATCGGATGTGCCAGCTGTAGAAGACCCCTCTGGCAACCCCACCCGCATTGCCCTGCTGCCAGAGACTCACAGTTTCAAGAGTCTTCAGATCTGTCCTGACACATGTCCTGACAACCTCTGTTGTTGCCCTCCTCATTGCAGTATTGATCCATACCAGATCAATGTATTGATTAGTATTGATCCATACCATATGACTTCAGTGATAAAGTATGAAGTTCTTGCTAAGAAAAAAAAATACAGATTGCTGATAGATGGGCAAGCTCGGCTGCTTCTACCTCAAGCTCAAAACAGCAACTGTGTTGGTGAGAGCGGGCTGAATGATCAAAGAGGAAGGGAAGGGCAAGCCAGAACAATGGAAAGTGCACAGGTCCAGACAGGCAGCTGGAAAAGCTACATTCAGCACTCTCTGTTTAATCGAAACTTGTGGATGTACCTGGTAGATGAGGGAGCACATCATGACAGTCTATGAGAGGACAATGCAACTACAGGTGAACACCAATATTTCTCGCCCTGAGATGAATATACATCCTGAAAATATACATTTCTTCATGGTACAAACTACACTGTGTGACATTTTATGGAAGGGATTGAATCATTTGAAGTGATGAGTAGTTGCTCTGTTAGTTAAGTACTAATGAAATTACTGGGTATTGAGGCAGAGCTTTACTCTCTGACCATAAGCAATGAGGGAAAACCACCAGAGACCCTGTTGTATTTGAGGTACTTCCCTGGATTTTCAGCTATCAGAAAGGACCTGCAGGAGATCAGAGCCTCTTGGGGGATTCAGGTTTAGATGGATGGAGTTCCCAAGGCACCTCCACTGGCAGTAGTGATCTTTATCCCTGCAACTACAGTCCAGCCAAGCACAAGAAACCCCTTTAAAGACAAAACCCTTCTCAGTGGATTCCTGAGATTGACCTAAAAGTTGAAATGGCCATTGGGAACCCAAGATACTCTCCTTTGTTCCTAGTAGACAGCTGAACATCCATTTACCAGCCTGGGACAGCTGCAGCAAATTCAGGCTGCAAGACTCAAGAACAGGAAACTTCAAAGAGCTAGGATACAACCCATCAGCTTTCCCCACTTTGGGAATCCATCCCCTTCCAACTATGGGTATGAAAGTTAATAAATGTGAGATGACCTGTCAGTTCAATGCACAGAGTAAGGGGAAGTCATAGGCATTGTGCTGCAATGGCAGAAGGCAAAAGGCATTGCGTTGGGCCTCAGACTAATCGAGGAGACCTAATCCAGTTCATCCCTGATATAAAGCAAACACTCTAAGCAGAGTGAAGGACATTGAGATGTGACCTGAAATGAAGAAGGATCTAGACCATTGGTGAAGGAACGTTTTGTGCCATCAAAAAAGCAAACAAACACTACAACACCTAAAGGTAACTTGTCCCACCCATGGCTCTGTCATCCCATGGAGCAGGGGAGAGGGCACTGACAGCCAACAGATGCATTTGGGTGTGGAATGTGGGGCCCAGCAGAGACAAGGAGTCAGTGCAGTGGGGTGGGGGAGGCCAGGAGAAGCAGCCCAAGTGGTGGTGCTGCTTGTGAGGACACATTTGTGCCAGCAGCCTGAGTGGGCAGCAGCCGTTTGCAGGTGAGGGGAGGCGAGGAAGCACATGCCAAGAGCACTCCTGCCAGCAGAGACAATGCCAGGGCCAAGGCTGAGGGGAGAGGCAGGCCCAGGACAAGGGGCTGCAATGGCCATGCTGAGCTCCCTGTCCCTGCAGCAGCTGCACTGGCCCTCAGCAGATGTGCTGGCTGGGGCACACACTAGAAGGTGCTGGCATAAATCAGAGAGCAGCAAGAAGGGCACTGGAGAGGGCCAGGTTGAGGTGGGTGGAAGAGCCCCATGCAGGGGCTGCTTGGGGGTTCCCTCTGCTGCAGCCACAGCACACAGTGTAGCAGGAGGAGGGCAAGCAGGGCTAGTAGCCATGAGGCAGAGCCTGGCCCTGGGCACTCCATGAGTGCCTGGTCCTGGTAGGCTGCGGTGAGGGGACGAATGCCCTGGGCCCCCTTCCTGCTCTGCCCAGGCCAGCAAGGGCCCAAAGTGGCCTCCAGTCCCCTGCCCCTCCAGCTCTGGGCTCCCTTCATGCGGTGGTCATGGCTCTGCAGCACCAAGCCCTGCTGGGAGCCCTCCCCTGCATGCTCCCACTGCTTCCTCATGCTGCTGTTGCCCTCTGCTGGGCACTGCCCAGCTCAGCCCAGACCAGCCCACCTCTCCCCACCTGTCTGACCTCTCCCCAGCCCAGCCCAGCAGCCCAGGCTGGGCTGGCCCCAGGGCAGTGCCCACTGCAGTCTGCTGCATAGCTCTGGGCACAGCCACCATAGCCCCAGCCCCTCACAAGGCACCGCAGCTACTGGGAAAAAGGAGGCTCTGGTCCTGTCCAGCAGCCCCTGGGCTGGTGGGGCCAGCCACGGTTCAGGAGATGGAGGTCTGTGAAGCTGCAGGAGCCCTGGTCTCTTGCCTGGGCGATCCCCAGCACAGAGTGCCTGTGCCTGCAGGGGCAGCCCTGCTCCCCAGGCCAGCACAAGAGGCCTGGCCCAGGCACAGAGCAGCCCCAGATTCTTCTCCAGGATGCCATTTGCCATCAGATCCAGCACCAGTGGGACACTCCCACGCTGGTGAAAGGCCAGTACTTTTTGCCATGGGCCATGTGCAACCAAGAAGTCAGATCCCAGTCAAACCCATGGTCCTTCAGTGATCTCTCTGGGTCTCTAATCCATGGTGAAACCCAGAAAATCGAGAGGCCTGTTCAGGCAGCAATTCCTTGGGTGTATTTCTGACACCAGCTTTGGAAGAGGTGTGCAGAGATGTGGCAGATATGCCATGGTAGAGTCATTAGGACTGTCACCAAGGTACATGAGATCTGAGGGCTAAGAGAAATGCAAGAGCACAAGGGAACAATGTGGAAGCCAAATGAGAGCAGCAGTGAAAAGGCCATGTGCTGCTGCTGGCCATGGCCATGGCTCCAGGGAAGCAGCAGCCCCGACCTGAAGGCAGCAGAGAGGCAGAGCCCAGCGGGCAGTGAGGGGCAGCCCTTTTGTGAGAAACACTCCGTAGCCAATAACTTAGGCTCAGGCAAGGATCTCAGTGAAGTAGTAATTTATTCACAATTGCAATGGCAGGCACACCACAAGCAGGAGAGAGCGCATCTACAAGTTCCAAAACACAGTTTATATACTTTTTGATGACAAGACCCTCCCCTGTTTCCCCACTGACTGAGTAATCCAGGTTCACAATCTATCTGATACTTCACAAACAATGCATGGCCTTCAGTTGCCGGCCTGTTAAATTTCAAATTTCTTTTGACATTTTTACTGCTTGAAGTGGTAATGTTTCTTCACTTATATGACTTGACTTGACACCGTGATTTTCACCTGATTGTCCTAAGGAGTCTAGTTGTCTGCATTTTACAAGGTCACCTGCTAAGCTTTCTTATCACTATAAGCGTATCTCAGTACTGCATTCCCTCCTTCTAAACAATGTAACTCTGCAAAAACAACATTTCTATTCCCACACTTTAGAGCCACGAGGGCTGCTCCCCTATGTGGCAGCTGGGCTCTTGTTCATGAGCCACTC
The DNA here is from genome assembly GCA_011075105.1 of Heteronetta atricapilla. NCBI lineage: Eukaryota > Metazoa > Chordata > Aves > Anseriformes > Anatidae > Heteronetta > Heteronetta atricapilla. Next base: position 7,046 of record MU014102.1, read on the forward strand.
CTGCATGCTGGGGCTGTTCCACAACTATACAGGAGATTCAAAGAGATGGCAGCTGAGACCAATGAATTTCTGCTGGATTACGGATTGTCTTCATCTACCCAGAAAGACTGGTTCTATAGGTACATGAGTTAATTAGATCTGAATAAATAAATAATTAACAGGCAGGAGTTTAAGAATAACATTCATTCAAAACATCAAAGATACATGAAATAATAATAATAATAATTACCAAAAATATCCTTACAGTTTTTTCAGATAACTTGGGCAATCTGTTAGGATATAGGGCCCGTTATTAATGCAGAAAAAGTAGGTACCCAAGAGTTTCCTCAAGACATCTTTCGGCTCCTTGTTCCTGATGCTGTAAGTAAGGGGGTTCACTGCTGGAGGCACCACCGAGTACAGAACTGCCACCAGCAGGTCCAGGGATGGCAAAATCATGGAGAGTGGCTTCAGGTAGGCAAATGTTGCAGTGCTGACAAACAGAGAGACAACGGCCAGGTGAGTGAGGCACGTGGAAAGGCTTTGTGCTGGCCATGCTCGGAGGACATCCTGAGCACATCCCTGAAGATCAGCACATAAGAAACCAGAATGAAAACAAAACAATCAAATGCAAAAGAAATACTAAACAGAAGTGCTCCAACTTCCCTCAGGTAGGAATCTGAGAAGGAGAGTTTGAGGATGTGGGGGATTTCACAGAAGAACTGGTTGAGACAACTGCGTTGCCTTGGCAGAGGGGCAGAGAAAATGTATTGGCCTTGTGCAGGACAGCATGGAGAAAGCCACTGCCCCAGGCAGCTGCTGCCATCTGGGCAAAGGCTCTGCTGCCCAGGGGGCTCCCGTAGTGCAGGGACTTGCAGATGGCAATGTAGCGGTCATAGGTAATGATGGTGAGAAGGCAATATTCCGCACCAAACAAGAAAGCTAAAAAAAAGACCTGTGCAGCACACCCTTGATAGGAGATGGCCCTGGTGTTCCAGATGAATTGTCCATGGCTTTGGGGAGAGTACTGGAGATGTATCCCAGGTTAAGGAGGGTAAGGTTGAGGAGGGGGTGTGGAGGCAGTGGTCACAGGCTATGGTGGTGAGGATGTGTTCATTGCCCAGGAGGGCAGCCAGGTAGATGCCCAGGAAGAGCCCGAAATGCAGGAACTGCAGCTCCCGAGTTTCTGCAAATGCCAGCAGGAGGAACTCGCTCACAGAGCTGTTGTTGGGCATTTGCATAGCCAGATTGAGCTACATTTGGACTTTGGACCTTCTACTTTGTCCCTGCACAGCCTCATAATATTTAGGACAAAGCTTCAGAGAAAATGACAGCATGTGTAAGTAGCACGGAAAAGGTGGAACCTGGCAGTGTTCATTCCTCTACACTTCTGTGAGTCTGTACTGAATTGCATTCAACTAAGTACTTCTGTATTGTCCCAAATGTCCTGCAACTCCTGATTCAGTTACCTTGTGAGAGGCAGCACAATCAGGGTGAGCCATGTGCCGGCAGACATTAACAGCTGACAGAATGGAAACACCAGGAGTTCATTTCTAGAAACTTCGTGACCTTTACAAGGAGAAGAGCTTAGTCATGTACCAGAGGAAGAGTAACCCCACACATCAGGGCAACCTGGGACCCTGCAGAGTGAGCAGTGTCCTGGAGGAGCAGGGCCTGCGCACTACGAGGGGTGCCATACAAGCAGTGGTGCCTACTCACCAGGAACCAGGCCAGCTTCCTACAGAGCTGCCTTACGAGGAGCATGACCACCAAGAAAATCTGAGTTGTCAGACTCAGCTCAGATCCAGTGTGATACCACACGGACAAGCGTCTGTAACCAGCAGGGAAAGATATCCAGGTGTAGGATTCATTCAGTCAGCCAGGTATGGACAGGATAGAGGGCTGTGTCAAGGCTGAAAGTCCCAACAGGAGCCAGGTATTTGTGTCCACAGCTATGGCAGTTGTCTCTGCCACTGAGGCCTATGAGGAGACAGCTTATTATTAAAGCACCGGGGGCACATTGTCTCCTTTCCCCCACCCATGAACCAGGCAGGGGTGGTACCAATCTACTGCACTTGGCAATGCACATCCCCATCTCCTACTGGCCCAGGAAGAGCCCTGAGCAATGTATGAAGGGAAAAAACTCTCCCTTCCCAGGGACCAGAGGTCAAGGCTTGGGCCTTGTACTTGATGAAACAAATCCAGCACATCCAGTTTTCCTACACATAGAATCATAGAATCATAGAATCATAGAATATCCTGAGTTGGAAGGGACCCTTAAGGATCATCAAGTCCAACTCTTGACACCGCACAGGTCCATCCAAAAGTTCAAACCATGTGACTAAGTGCACAGTCCAATCTCTTCTTAAATTCAGTCAGGCTCGGTGCAGTGACCACTTCCCTGGGGAGCCTGTTCCAGTGTGCAACCACTCTCTCTGTGAAGAATCCCCTCCTGATGTCAAGCCTAAATTTCCCCTGCCTCAGCTTAACCCCGTTCCCGCGGGTCCTGTCACTGGTGTTAATGGAGAAAAGGTCTCCTGCCTCTCGACACCCCCTTACGAGGAAGTTGTAGACTGTGATGAGGTCGTGATGTAGACTGTGATGAGGTCGAGGACACATCAGTGTCACCTTCACATTGTCTTTGTTTACTTGTCCTAACTGCCTCCAATGTTCTGCTCTAACAAGCTCCAAGGGAGGCTGGCCCTTAGGGGGACATTCCAGGAAACTTGCATCTGACTTGGACTTGTTGAGAGTTTTCTTCAATTGTCTCTCAGTGCCTTTGGCTCATCACCAAAGCCCCCAGAGGGGTGATTACAATCCTTAGGCTGGGCCTCTGCTGCTGAGCTGAGCCGGGCTCTTGGGACAGAGAGAGCTCCTGGCAAGAGGGCCCTGATGCAGATAGACAGCTCTGCCCAGGAGCAGCTCCTCTGCACAGTGCAGCAGCGCTGGGGACTCTGACCGCAGGCACCCAGGCAGAAAGGGATTCCAGGCAGCGTGGAGGGTGCACACAGAGGAGAGAACAGTGCAGGAAAAAAAAAAAAAAAAAAAAAAAAAAAAAAAAAAAACATCACAGCTCTGCACACGGTTAGTCTCTGGCTGCAGGACATTGCAGGGGAGGTTCCTGGAAGGGACTCCTGGATCTGGGACATCTCTGCCTGGCCAGGAGCTGTCAGGATGTCTCTTGTGCCTTGTGCGGAGCGGAGGAGAAGGTGCTGCAGGTTACCTGCAGGGGTGTCCAGGGCTGTGGTGCAGAGCAGGGTCCCTGCTGTGCCCCAGGGGCTGTGTGCTGGGGCAAGGCCTCTGCCGCCTGCCAGGCTCAACACTGAGCCTGTCAGGGGAGCTGCCCAGGGCACTGCAGGGAGAAGCTGTGGGTGGAAGTAGCACCCCTGGCAGGGCAGCGCAGGAGCCTGCTGCCTGGGGCAGGCTGCTGAGAGCCTCACACCACCCCAGGGCATCACAGAGCGGACTTTTCAAGTAGAAATTCAAGACAGAGACTACCTTTAATAGACACCCTTTAGGTGTCTCTGTCTCCATTTTCCAGCTTCAGTGATGTGGTTGATTGTGTATTAATGGTGTGGTTATGTTCATCTAGGAGACTGACACTCCTAGAGCATTACACTAAGATACATAAGTTGGTGCGGAGCCTCTCCCTCCACTCATCTCTGATTACAGACTGATCCTGTTTTGTCATTTCCTCTAGGTACTTTGAAGCTGTTCATCAGGAACTGCAAACAGAGCAATGCCTCCAGACCTTTCCCTGCACCCAGGAGGAGTCTGCAGGGCAGAGCTGAGCACACGGCTGGTCAGATTGTGTCTGTGAGCATGGACATGGAAGAGACATGTGGACAGAGACAGTTCCCTGCAGTGGCATCTGCAAACAGAGACACACGTGCAGAATGAGAGGGAAATGGATTCAGAAACGCCATGGGAGACGGATACAGGAAGCTCTCTGCCTTCCCCTGCAGTGCAAGTGCCTTCCCCAGAGTAAAGCCCCAGTCTCCTTTCCCACCCAGTACAGCCCTTGTCTCTGCTGCCTCGTGGCCCAGGCCAGAAGTAAACCCATCAGCATCTGCACCTCCTGGAGAGGAGAGGTGAATTGTACTGCAGTGTGGAGCACAGCAAAGAAGCTGACATCACGAGCCTTGCAGTGGTGCTAACTCTGAGATGGCAAGCAAAGCTGGGTAGGGAGAAGGCATCACGTCATACTTGTCCGCATTTCTCTCATTGCTTCATTTCTTTGGAACATCACAGAATTCTTCTTTGTTTCTAGGCCTGTCCCAGGTGCTCTTACTGTCTGCTTATGTGATGCTTGTATGGGTCAGTGCTATCCTGGCACTAATTCACAGGGACATTCAATAGAGGTATCTTCACTGGAACTAAATGCCAAATATCATTTTAAATTTGTGAAGTACCATCTTACTCAGTTGTTAGGGTTGGGGAAAGAGCTGGCTTCTTCCTCAAGCAACTGAAGGAGTCAGGATTCTACAGGTAATGGCAGAGGGTCATCTCAGAGACATCTCTCCTAACCTGTCATTAACTTTTCATCCTTTAAAAGGTCCTCATGCCCAGAGGGAACAAATGCGGAACATCAGCTTTGTGACCGAGTTCCTCCTGTTGGCATTCACAGACACATGGGAGCTGCAGCTCCTGCACTTCACGCTCTTCCTGGGCATCTACCTGGCTGCTCTCCTGGGCAATGGCCTCATCCTCACTGCCGTAGCCTGTGACCACCGCCTCCACACCCCCATGTACTTCTTCCTCTTCAACCTCGCCCTCCTTGACCTGGGCTGCATCTCCACCACTCTGCCCAAAGCCATGGCCAATTTCTTCTGGAACAACAGGGCCATTTCTTTTGCAGGATGTGCTGCACAGGTCTTTCTGCTACTCTATTTCATTTCAGCAGAGTTTTCTCTTCTAACCATCATGGCTTATGACCGCTACATTGCCATCTGCAAGCCCCTGCACTACAGGAGCCTCCTGGGCAGCAAAGCTTGTGCCAGGATGGCAGCAACTGCCTGGGGCAGTGGTTTTATTTATTCTGTGCTGCACACTGCCACTACATTTTCTTTACCACTTTGCCATGGCAATGCTGTGGAACAGTTCTTCTGTGAAATCCCCCAGATCCTCAAGCTCTCCTGCTCAGATGCCTACATCAGGGAAGTTGGAGTGGTTGTGACTGGTGTTTGTTTAGCTTTTGTTTATTTTGTTTTCATCGTGTTATCCTATGTGCAGATCTTCAGGGCAGTTCTTAGGATCCCCTCACAGCAGGGACGGCATAAAACCTTTTCCACGTGCCTCCCTCACCTGGCCGTGGTCTCACTGTTTATCTGCACTGCAATCTTTGCCTACCTGAAGCCTCCCTCCATCTCTTCCCCATCCCTGGACCTGGTGGTGGCAGTTCTGTACTCGGTGGTGCCTCCAGCAGTGAACCCTCTCATCTACAGCATGAGAAACCAGGAGCTCAAAGATATCCTGAAGAAGATGATTCAATCAGTAGTCTTTTGGCTGAAGTAATATTCCACATGTCTTCAAAATATTTTTCAATTTATTGTGCAATATGTTATAGTTAAAGTTCCAGAATATCAGCATTCACTCATCTTTTTGGTGGCCTTGAATCAGTCTGGCTTACACAGAGACCTTTCTACATGTATGTAGTGTACTTACATATCAGTATGGTACGGCATGGCACATCCCATGTGCAAGCTGTGTAAATAAATGTGGATTTCCTCAGTGCTGGTGTTTTGTGTTTGGGCTTTTCTCCAAATTTACGTAAAGAGCAGGCTGAAGAAATAGTCCTTGTGAGGCTCTGCTGCTCTGCTTGGGCTCTGCATGGGCTGAAGAGAATATGGCATGGGGCAATGCAAAAAGGAATGTCCTGGTCTGAGTATTTATGTCATGGTGCACAGTGCTCCTGGAGACGGTGAAAGATCCAAAGAGGTCTGCATGGGGACTATGTCCCCATGGCTTTTTGGCACCACAGCCCTCTGTGAGCAAAATTTGGAAGCACATCATTTTGCTTTCCCCAAAGACATCATTTGAACACCTCAAAGGATGGGACAACCACAGCTTCTCTGAGCAACTAGACATGTGACTGCATTCTTTACAATTGCTCAGCCACTTTACGATTCCTACCAAGAGGGCAAACAGCTTAAGTTAAAGGTAGGAGAGGAGATGAAGGTGAGGGTTTTAGATCCCAGGAACCAGGATTAGGGTGAGAGAGAGGTTAACAGTAAAGGCTTATGGTTTGAGCTTTGTCTTCAAGGGCAGGTTTGAGGTACAGCAGGAGAGTAGTGGATTACAGTCAAGGTGAGGAGTAGTAGACAGGGGTCAGAAACACAGTAAGAGTGTAAAGGGAGTATTTTCAGAGTCAGTGTTGCAGCAGCATCAATATTACCTGAACCCCCTTACATTTTAAAAAATGTTACTTTATGATGGCCAAGCCCCTATTCCCTCCCCCAAATCACACACTTCTGCTCTCCAGGGCTTCTCCTGACCTCCCCATAGCAGTCATCTTCTACAGGACACCTTTCTGATGGTTTTCATGATATCAGAGTATCTGTCTCACCTCTGATGGCTACTCCAGTCCTGAGACAGAAGAGGTGTTGTAGTCAGGAGGGGAAAAGGTACAAAGTTGTCTAGGAGCAGCCTGCACAACATGCCCAGCAACCAACCTAAAAGTGCTCTTCCTACCCACCAGATATGGATCTAGAATGGCTTCTACAGCTCCTGGATAACTTTTGGCAGTCCATCATGCAGGCTTCATCTCCCCCACGGCATTATCGCTCTCTACAGATACCTCAAAGGAGGCTGTAGCGAGGTGGGGGTTGGTCTGTTCTCCCACGTGCCTGGTGACAGGACGAGGGGGAATGGGCTTAAGTTGCGCCAGGGGATTTTTAGGTTAGATGTTAGGAAGAACTTCTTTACTGAAAGGGTTGTTAGGCACTGGAACAGGCTGCCCAGGGAGGTGGTTGAGTCACCATCCCTGGAAGTCTTTAAAGGACGTTTAGATGTAGAGCTTGGGGATATGGTTTAGTGGGGACTGTTGGGGTTGGGTTGGAGGTTGGACTCGGTGATCTTGAGGTCTCTTCCAACCTGTAAATTCTGTGATTCTGTGATTCTGTGATCATACACTTCTGGGTGGAGAATTAAAAGAAGATATATTTTTTTTAGGAAAAAGTTGAAACCTCTGACATGACAACCCTTATTCAAGACCTCTTCCTATATGGCACATACTGAGTGCTGCTCCCAGCCAGGAACCAAGGGGTGACATGTCAACTATTTCAAAAAAGAAGTCAGTCACAGGCCATTTAACAGCCATTTGCTTCCTACTGGATTAGGAATCTCCAAGGCATTACTAAGCTTCTAATACACACCTAAAAAACACCCCATTTTTGGCCAAGAACCTGCCCAGGTGGAAGTGATCTGGTTGTGATCCTTCAAGCCCATGGCACTGCTGCTGGGCTCCCAGCCTCTCTGATGCACAGGATCCAGTTCTGTGCCAGTCCTGAGAGGTGCTGGGGCAGGAGGGACCTTGCAGTCAGTGTTACAGCCCCTTGCCTGTTGGCGTTGTCTCAGCTCCTTGAACAGAGCAAATACCATGCTCACATCCAGAAGCCATGTGCCTAAGGCTGTCTTAGAAGACGCTCAGTGGAGGCGCCCTCCCAGCCCCAGCGCCAGCCCCAGCCCCAGCTGGGCCCCTGATAAAGCTGATTTACTGGCTGCCATGGCTGGACTTCCTTTGGGCTGCTTTTCAGGTTCTCTCCTGCTGACCCATCTGTTGATTTGCTAGAATCAACTGGCCCTTTCCATCCCCTTGCCTTTGACCAGCATGACTGATGAAAAAGCTGCTTTTACTCAGGATTCCTTTTCTGCTGCTCCCAGGGCCCTGTAATCCCTCTTGATACTCCTCATACTGCCCCTGGCTGCATCACTGGTGCCCATGTGAAACATCAGCACTGGATAATAGTCCTTTGGTTGTATGAGGCTTGGCAGTGTCTTGGTAACAACCCTGATGTGAAGCCCTGGCAATGAGTAGACTTTCCTCAAGAGTGGATCAGGTCCGTACCTCTCAAAGAGTCTCCTACTACCATCTGCCATCATCTTTTCTTAGCAGGACCAGTTATTACTCAGGAAGCAGACCCTGTACTATCTTTGTGGCACTCTGCTGGACTTTTTCCAGGAGGTCCCTGTCTTTTTTGTACTGGGGAGCCCAGAACTGGACACAGTACTCCAGGTGAGGCCTGACCAGGGCAGAGAAGAGGGGGAGGATCACCTCCCCTGACCTGCTGGCCATGCTCCTTTTAATGCACACCAGGATCCCACTGGCCCTTTTGGCCACAAGGGCACACTGCTGGCTCATGGACAGCCTGTTTGACCATCCCAAGGATATTCAAATCTTTGAAGAGCTATTATAACTAGTCTAGAAGAGAAGGGGTGGGTGAAGAAGTGGTGAAAAGTGTCCCTCTATTGTCCCTCACAGATAAATTTCCTGAGGAGAAAGGGTAAAGAATGTAATTCTTAATAGTTTCTGAGAGATGGTTCCCAAGGCATGGACAATGTTGAGTACAAATACCAGATTAGTCTCATGACCAGTAATTTTTGCTATCATAACTCATTGCTACACAATACAGCAAAATAAAAGCTTGAAACCAGCTGCCAGAAAATATATAGAGCATGACAAGGAAGACATACAGTAAATAATGTGTGTGCTAAACAACACAATTCGGAAAACAAGACAAACAGACCTGAGATCAAAAAATCAACATTGTGATCAGCAACTATTAAACTGATGTAAGGCTTAGATCAGTTTTCTTTTCATATGCTGTGGTCAGATCTGTAACCTGGTAGGCAGCCCAGCACCACTAAGCTGTTCACACCCCCACAGTATGATGGATGAGAGAATTGTGAGGGGAAAAAAAAAGTAAAAGCTCATGGGTTCATATGAAGACAGCTGAATAGAACAGAAAATGAAGAAAATAAAATTATTATTATTGTTTATTTAGCATATATATTACTTATTCATTGCTAGTTACATTTGTTCTTGCTATTATTATTATATCCTGTTCCAAGGCAGTGGTATCCCCTAACCCCTGCCAGTCACCGCATATTAATTATTCAGCATGATGTCATATGGTATGGAACTGCCCTTTGGACAGTTGGAGTCAGCTGTCCTGGTTCTGTCCCCTCCCAGCTTCTTGGGCAACCTCAGCCTCCTTTCTGGCAGGGTGGTATAATCAGCTGAAAAGTCCTTGGCTAAGTGTAAGCACTCCAAGGCAATAACTGAAAGATCAGTGTATTATCAGTATTATTCTTACCCTAAATCCAAAACACAGTACCATACCGTGTAATAGGAGGAAAATTAACACAATCCTAGCCAAAAACAGGAAACCATAGACTAAGGGCATGATATCTCTGTGAGTTCATCAAAAGAAAGGTGGTTGTGATTAAGCAGAAAGCGTTGGAACAAAGCATGACATAGATGGTATGAAATAAGGCAAGGATATAGCCCTAGTTCTGTCTGGGATAGATTTAATTTCTCTTCCTAGTTGCTGGCATGATGAAGTGTTATGGATTTAGGATGCATCTTCAGACAAAATGACAGCATGCATGAGTAGCACAGAAAAGTTGGAACCTGGAAGCCTCCCATCCCATACCCTTCTGTGATTCTGTGCTGAATTCCATTCACCTAGTTACTTCTGTATTGACGAACCTGTCTTGCAACTCCTGAAGCTGTTATCTTGTGAGAGACAGCACAATCAGGGTGAACCATCTGCCTACACATATTAAAAACGGAAGGAATGAAGTGTCTGTCCAGGGGAACCTGGAGGAACTGCAGGATTTTGCCTACGGAAACCTCTTGATATTTACAAGGAGAAGAGCCTAATCCTGCACCAGAGAAAGATTAACCCCACATATCAGGGCAGACTGGGACCCTGCTGAGTGAGCAGTGCACAAGAGGAGGAGGGCTGGGACACGAGGAATGCCATATGAGCAGTTGTGCCTGCTCACCAGGAGGCAGGCCAGCTTCCTACAGAGCTGCATTACAAGGACCATAGCCACCAAGAAAATCTGAGTTGTCAGACTCAGCTCAGATCCAGTATGACACCACACTGACAGGGTTCTACAGCCATCAGAGAAAGAGGTGCAGGCATATGAGTCCCTAGGATAGCCTTGTGTGGAGAGGAGCAAGGACACTGGTAAGAATGAAAGTCCTAGCAAGACCGAGGCCTTTGTCTCAATGGCTATGGCTGTTGTCTCTGCCACTGAGGGTTATGAGGAGACAACTTATCATTTAAACACCAGGGTCTCATTGCTTCCTCACCCCCACCCATGAACCAAGCAGGGGTGGTACCATTCTCCTGCACTTGGCAATGCACATCCCCATCTCCTACTGCCCCAGGAAGAGCCCTGAGCAAGGAGTGAAGGGAAAGGATTTCCACTCCCAGGTACCAGGGTCAAGGTCTGGCACTTCTGCTTGGTGAAACACATCCAGTTTTCTTGCACATCAATGTCAAGCTCACTCTGCCTTTGTCTACTTGTCCTCACTGCCTCCAATGTCTTCACAATGTACTCACTGCCTCACAAGCTTCAAGGGAGTCTATGTCAGTCCTGCCCCTCAGGGACACTGCAGGAAACTTGCCTCTGACTTGGATTTCTTGAGAGATTTCTTCAATTTGCTCTCAGTGCCTGAGGTTCATGGGCTCATCACCAAAGCCCCAAGAGGGGTGATTACAATGCCCTGGACTGGGCCTCTGCTGCTGAGCTGGCCTGGGCTCCTGAGACAGAGTTCCCGGCAAAAGGACCCTGGTGCAGAGAGACAGCTCTGCCCAGGAGCAGCTCCTCTGCACAGCGCAGCAGGGCTGGGGGCTCTGACCGCAGGTGGCACACAGAGAGGACCGAAGGAGAGAGGGCTTGGAGGCAGTTGGGAGTGGGAGGATGCTGAGAGCTACCTGCAGGAGAAATCTGCACAGCCCTTGACAAGGTAAGTCTCTGGCTACAGGGCCATGCAGCTGCAAATCCTGGAAGGGTCTCCTCCTGGGTCTTGTTTCTGGAAGAAGCCCCTTGGAGTGCCCTAAGCCAGGTGCCTCCAGTCAGCCCAAAACACCCTGCCCTGGCTGGCCATGCCAGGTTCTCTGTCAGCTGCCCCGTAGCTCCTGCTTCCATGGAGGTGCCCCTTGGCAGGGCCCTGTTGGTGGCAGGGTGCTGAAGGGCAGCGCTGAGCATAGCCATGTGGGATGGAGTCTGTGAGCACAGGCAGGGGGAAAGAAGTGGGCGCAGAGCAGCAGCTCCCGGCAGGGACAGCTGCAGGCAGCAGAGAGAGGGGCAGGCGGCCAGAAGGAGCTGTTGCCAGAAACACCATGGCAGGGGGGATTCGGGCACCTCGTGGCCATGCCCTGCAGAGCAGATGCCTTCCCCTGGAGCAGCCCCTCCCTGGCCTCCTCTCCCCCTGCAGCACATGGGCTGTGGGGTAGGCATGGCCAGCACAGCAGGCAGTGCCCAGATGAGGAGAAGCTGTCAAGCTCCGTCTGGCTTGCTGTGGCCCTCCTCACTTAGCAGCCATCTCCAGTTATTTTCTCATGGAAACACATGAGTGGGATGGTTCTGCAGCTCAGAGGGGTGACACAGGGCTACTGAGAACAGGGATGGACAGCAGAGTTGTTCTGCTCAGTCTGCACCAAGGGATAGTCCCCGCACCAGCCGCAGCTCAAGCAAGAGAGATACAGAAGGGTTCTCCTGAAAAGAGAGAGGCTCAGGATGGCTTTGCTCTGAGACTTGAAATGGGTTTTGACTCTAAGAAAGCTCTTCTAACTTTGTTCTGCATTTTGCGCTTCAACAGAGAATGTCAGAAAATGCCCAACTGCAGATCTGTGAGCGAGTTCCTCCTGCTGGCATTCGCAGACACTCAGGAGCTGCAGCTCCTGCATTTGGGCTCTTCCTGGGCATCTACCTGGCTGCCCTCCTGGGCAACAGCCTCATCCTCACTGCCATAGCCTGTGACCACCGCCTCCACAACCCCATGTAATTCTTCATCCTCAACCTTGCCCTCCTTGACCTGGACTGCATCTCCACCACTCTGCCCAAAGCCATGGCCAATGCCCTCACAGGAATTCCTATGAAGAATGTACTGCCCAACTTTTTGTTGCTTTCTTCTTTGAAGCTGAGATTTACCTTCTCACCATCATGGCCTACGACCGCTACATTGCCATCTGCAAGCCCCTGCACTACAGGAGCATCCTGGGCAGCAAAGCTTATGCCCAGATGGCAGCAGCTGCCTGGGGCAGTGGCTTTCTCAATGCTGTCCTGCACACGGCCAATATATTTTCTCTGCCCCTCTGCCAAGGCAATGCTGTGGACCAGTTCTTCTGTGAAATTCTCAAGATTCTCGAGCTCTCCTGCTCAGATGCCTACATCAGGGAAGTTGGAGTACTTGTTTTTAGTTTTTTTTAAAAAAAAAAAAAAAATTATTATTATTTTGTTATTTTTGTTCCATCGTGTTGTCCTATGTGCAGATCTTCAGGGCAGTGCTGTGGATGCCCTCTGAGCAGGGCCAATAGAAAACCTTTTCCACAAGCATCCCTCACCTGGCTGTGGTCTCCCTGTTTGTCAGTACAAACATGTTTGCCTACCTGAAGCCCCCCTCCATCTCTTCCCCATCCCTGGACCTGGTGGTGGCAGTTCTGTATTCGGTTGTACTTCCTGTAGTGAACCCCCTCATCTACAGCATGAAGAACCAGGACCTCAGAGAGGCAGTGGAAAAGAAACTCCTTGGGTACATACTTTTTTTGGAATCAGTAATGTGCACTTGAGTTCCAGGTTTTTTTCAGAAACAGTTAGGAAAATATTCTTTATTATTTGTCTTTATTAGTATTTTCTCCAAGTTGTGGTTTTAGTTTTAATAAAGTTATTGTTAACATTCTGCCTTTTGTTTTTTCTAACTTACTCTGACTCAATAGTCTCATGTACTTATAAAACTGGGCTGCATGTGTAGATAAATAAAATAGAAGTGAGGAGAAATTCATTGTTATCAGCTGCTGTCTCTTGTCATCTCCTCTGGAGCTGGGGGAGCAGCCCCAGCATGCAGGAGGGGCTCAGGGCCAAGAGCCCAGCTGCCACATGGACAAGCAGCCCCAGTGGCCCTCGCCTGCCCCTCACTGCTCGCTGGGCTCTGCCTCTCTGCTGCCTTCGGGTTGGGGCTGCTGCTTCCCTGGAGCCATGGCCAGCAGCAGGACTTTTCACTGCTGCTCTCTTTTGGCTTCCACATTGTTCTCTTGTGCTCTTGTATTTGGGTTAGCCCTGAGGTCTCCCGTTCCTTGATGACAGTCCTGTTGTCTCTGCAGTGACATTCCTGTCCCTGCAGGCAGCAGCAGGCACTGTTAAGTCCTGGGTCACAGCTGCCACCCTGCTAGCAGCACAGTAACAAATGAGGTTTTATTGGGTTCTTCCTGGAGTGAAGAACACAGACTTAAAGTCCAAGGACAGTCTGTGAGGGACCAAGGGCTTTACCCAGAGCTTTATGGAAGCACCTGAAAACAACTGTTTATGGACTCATGTGCATGGCACTGCACCCCTGCAGTGTGGCTCATGGCCACTGCCAGCCTGGAGAGGAATCTGGAGATGCCAGGAAATGTCAGGGGATCTCCAGGGAGAACATGCAATGCTGAGTTGGTAGTGAATAGAACCTCATCAAATTAATGGCCATCCAAAGAAGAGTCTGATAAAGCAAAAGGGGAATCTGAGGAATCCATAGGCTAAGGACAGCTCTGCCATGCCAGGAGAGGTGGTGAAGAGCCAGCAGACAAAGGCCCATAAGACTGCACAGTAATTGAGGGTAACATTTTTGAGGCCGCATGGACCAGACCTGGTCCAGCACTCGCCTGTCATTTGTGCCCTTAGAGACACACCATGGTCCAGCCAAGCACTGCCCTGTGCTGCTAAGCCATCAGGGCAGATGGAGAGGGACCCAGCAAAAGAGATCCACATGGAGTTAGATCTGCTGCCTACCCTGAGCAGCATGGGCAGGGGGGAAGTCCCCACAGGGTACCAGGGCACCACAGCCCCTGGCTCTACACAGCAGCACCACCAGCTCAGGGCCCTGCAGGGAGCCCAGGGAGGGAAGCGGCAACAGCCGGCCAGGCCAGCATGGACACATTGCCCTGGACAATGCTCTCTGGGAGCAAGGATGGCCCTGGGGAAGAGCAGGGCAGCATATCTGGGCCTGCACAGATGGGTAAAGGAGAGAGAGAAAGGTCTTTCTGCAGGCCCCTGCTCAGGGTGAAATTTGGGATTAGAAATTAGGGAGCGACTGGTTAAGAATAAATATGTATGCAACACTCATTGCTTAATATGTGCTACATTTGCAATGTACTGTGCTTATGCTGCGCTTAGGCCTACAGATGAGCTTCTGGAACCCCAAGGACCAGATCAAACCAACCTTATGGTTCGGACTGTGACCAAGGGCTCAGAGACAAGGAGAACTATTTATAAAAGGGCTTAGAGGGAAGGAGGAATGTTTATAAAAGGATAAGTTAAAGAATGTCAAACATGCAAGGCCTCAAGATAACAGGAGCCCCTCGGACACCAATAAATGGACCAAACAAACCTTATGGCCCAGATTGTGACCAAGGTCTCACAGAGCATGCACAGGGAGACAAGGTGGAAAGTTCAGCTCTGATGAAGACATCTTACTTCATTCCGACGACCACCCGGACGACCATCAGAGAGTACTACACAAGCGCAGAAGGACTGATAAGATAATTAGCATATGAAGCAGGGCTAGGTGGAGCTAGGAGATGAATATGCATAGATGTGTTGTGAAACTTAATGCATATGTAATATTTTAGGGGATAAAAGAGAATGCAAGCGAGCGAATTGCACTCACAACTTTCGTAGGACTACCCCACATGCTGTCCAGCACTGAATAAACGTACCTACTTTACAATCTTACTGATTGTGGAGTCAGTTTCTTGTGAGTCAATTGGCGAGCCAGGCAGGAGACACTCTGCTCGACTGTGGGATCAACAGCGGAGCGGACGCCCCTACGTGCACCCTGAAAATTTTCCTCTGAGGGGATTCCACTCCCAGCTGCTCACCACGGGAGCACATAAGGCCCTCCTGAATCTGCAGACAACCGGTATGTTTTACAGTACAGGAAGGTCCTCTATGTCATATGCGTGGCTGGGGCAGCTGGTGAATCACGCAGAGATGTCTGGCATGCAGCATAGTCCCCGTAAGGGAGGAGGGTACCCTACAGACTGACCGATAGAGTGGTCAAGGGGGATTTGGTGACTGATAAAGTGGCCGCTAGCTATCCTGGGAGTAGATCGAGCAAATCTGAGGTTACCGCTGCATCGCAGTTTTGGGAGCCAGGACGGACCTTACCTTCTAATTACTGTATAAGAAGCAAGAGAAGGGTAAGCGGGCCTCTCACAATTGTGACAAGGTTACCTGGGAAATGTTTGCAGCTGCTGGAGATATACTAACTGGAGTGTTAATAACCGTATGTCTTATTCATAAATGTCCAGGCATTTTGTGTTGACAGTATTTGTGTAAGTGTATGTGTTTGAAACAAAGTGGAATGAGTCACTCCATGAAGAACACAGAGACAATACTTGCTTGGTTGGTTATCATTCTAAATTTTATATTCTTGTGGTATGAATGTCTTGTGCTAGGGGCCTCTCTGTGTGATTGCATGATTGTGCTGTGAGTGAGATGCAGCATTGCTGCAAAGCGAGTGAGGAGTTCCGATCTGCAGTTCTGTTTTCTCCGTGAGGGGAGCAGCCGGAGACGAATGAAGTGCATGACAGACTGAAAAGAAGTGCTGTTTTATCCAGCTGTTCATGGTGGTGCCCAATATATGTGCCCAGTGGTGTATCTTGTGATCTACTTTTTGCTCTTAAACGTTTTACAGGGGAATGTAATTTTTGATCACAACATCTGAGTGCAGCTATCCCCCAGCTTAGGGTGCTGCAAGTAGCCAGCAGATGGGCACCAGGGGATGGACAGAGCAGCTCTCCCGGATGTGAACTCTGGCTGAGGTTTGCAACCATAACAACAGTTACCACAACAGTGGGGAACAGGTGGCCTGTTGGGGGCTGATGGGCAGAGATGGCCGCTGCATACAGACATTCAGCCAGCAGACAGCAAGGCTCGAGCTAGGGAGATAGACAAAAGTCCCCCTGGAAAGAAAGGCAATGTGAAGACTTTAATGAGGAATGAAATGAATATGGCCCAGAGAAATGTCTCTTAACAAATTTTCTTCTTTATCAGTCTCCTTGATGAAGGGCAGCATATGCCCAACAGCAGCTCTGTGAGTGAGTTCCTCCTGCTGACATTTGCAGACATGCGGGAGCTGCAGCTCCTGCACTTCGGGTTCTTCTGTGTCATCTACTTGGCTGCCCTCCTGAGCAGCGGCCTCATCCTCACCACCATAGCCTGCGACCACTGCCTCCACAGCCCCATGTACTTCTTCCTCCTCAACCTCGCCCTCCTTGACCTGGGATCCATCTCCACCACTCTCCCCAAAGCCATGGCCAATGCCCTCTGGGACACCAGGGCCATCTCCTATCAAGGGTGTGCTGCACAGGTTTTTTTCTTTGGCTCCTTGGCCGCTACAGAGTCTTCCCTTCTCACCGTCATGGTCTACGACCGCTACATTGCCATCTGCAAGCCCCTGCACTACAGGAGCATCCTGGGCAGCAGAGCCTGTGCCCAGATGGCAGCAGCTGCCTGGGGCAGTGGCTTTCTCCATGCTGTCCTGCACAAGGCCAATACATTTTCACTGTCCCTCTGCCAAGGCAATGCTGTGGACCAGTTCTTCTGTAAAATTCTCAAGATTCTCAAGCTCTCCTGCTCAGTGTTATAAATTAGACCACACAATTTTCTGGTCTATTGAAATTATTTTATTAATCAAGTAAGCAGACACAAGCAAAACAGTGCTGGGCATCTGGGGAGTCTCTGCTCCGCAACAGCACGCAACTTTCCTTTCCAGGGTTGCTGTTTTATAGCAGGCGAGTTCCGACTTGTCGGGACTTGTCGAACTGGCTGAGGCTGCGCAGTCTATTGTTGAGGGGGGGTCGTTGTTCCTCTGTCGGCGATCACGCGTTGTGCTCATGTTCAGGTGAGGGGGCTTGTGATAAGAGATTTCACAGAGTCTGGCTTCACTCAAGGATGTTTACCCAACACCCCCTCCTGATATCTGCTTGCTTAATCCTCCCCCTTACCAAGGCCATTAAATTGTACAAACTTATCCCCCCAGCAGATTCTCCAAATTCTTCAAAAACAATGAACAAACCCCCACTAATTTATCACAATCCCTCCTTTTTCTTTTTCTAACATATTTTGTTCATTGAATTTTTGCAATATTTGCTTGCTGAGCATCAAAGTTTCTGTGTCGTCCTCCCCTGCTCAAAAGATTCATACTTAGCACGCACAAGCATAAGATGAGCAGCTTCTAATCGACTTTTTACAATTGCAATTACACTATTGAAAATACATGGCCCAAAAGTCAACGCTATTATTAGTAGTAAAAAAGGTCCTGCTATAGTTGACAATAGTGTAGAAGTAAAGCTTGGCCCCCCCTGATGTTATCTGGGTTGCAATAACCTGTTGATCTTCTAATCGACTTAAAGTCCATTTAAAAGGTTGGTGGGGGTGGTGTTGAGTCGCTATGCAGGATACGGTCACTGCTAGGACCCCCAAATACCAATAGGGACGACCGAGGCCCATTCTTTCCCCACCTATTCACTCCTCTGCCTTTCTCGACAGTTGGGTTGCAGCCAACTACAAGGTTTCAACTCTTCTCGGCAGCAGTAGTGTTCTTCAGGGGAGAGCCTCTACCTTATCCTATGATACCGATTGGGTCCGTCGCAATGTGAGCTTTAGGCCTTTGTCTCCTGAAGCGATCTCCCACTTCTCGTCACAGATGGGTCCTTTAACACGGCTGGCATGTGTCCATCCTTTCTCCGCAGTCCGGACGGCTGTATCTGTAGTAAGCAAAACACATAGGGGCCTTCCCATTGTGGTGTTAATGTAGCTTCTTTCCAAGTTTTTATCAGGACCTTATCTCTGGGCTGTATCTTGTGGATCAAAAGGGGAGATTCCCAGATCAGTTCTGGGCTTCACGTGTATACTTAACAAAACTAGTGGCAAGCACTTTATCCAAGAGGTTTTTGTTTCTAACATTAATTTAGTAAGTTGCTCTTTAATTTATCCGTTCTACTTTTCCCCAGCTCTGAGGATGCCAGGGAGTATGATATTCCCATTTAATTCCTAAAACTTTCATTGTGTCACGGGATACTTTTGACACAAAGTGTGGTCCCCTATCAGAATCTATTGCTTCTACAATCCCATATCAGGGAATTATGTTTTCTAACAATATTTTCACTACGGTTTGTGCTGTAGCCCTTGCCATGGGAAATGCTTCAACAAAATTTGTAAGATGGTCTATGATTACCAGCAAATATTTGTATCTTCCTGTTTTGGGAAGTTCGGTAAAGTCCAATTGAATTCTTGCAAAGGGTCGGTGGGCTAATTCTCGTCCTCCCAGAACCCTTTTTCTCATATTTTGGGCATTTACCCTCCGACAGGTCATGCACCCATTAACAATTCCCTTTGCTATGTTATATATTCCTATACACATATAATTAGTGGCGAATTGATCTACTAACGCCTGAGCACCCCAACACATTTGTTCATGAAATCTCCGTAGCACCCTCATAGCTACTGATTTTGGTAACACTTCTCGTCCATCAGGTAGTACCCATTTTCCTTTTTCATTTTCTCAGCTGGGGATTTGTGTCATCTTTTCCTTTTCCACAGTAGTAAAATAAAACAAGGGGAGCGGGGCATGCCCACCAGACCATAAAATCTTGGCTGGGCCATGCTTGTAACAGTTCCTATAAGGCGGACTCTCCTCCTCCGAACAATTACATTCAGTCCCTTCTACTCCCCAGTCTTTCCAGCAATCATAGCATGGAAATTTCTTTAAATCCTTCCCCTTGCCACAACTCGAGCAGTCAGCTCTCTTAATCACTTCATATACGCACATGAGGGCTGCTTTTTTTGCTTCCTGATCAGCTAAGTTATTGCCTCTGATTTGGGGATTCAGCCCTCGCTGGTGTCCTTTTACATGCACCACCGCAATCTCCTTAGGCTCCCTGATGGCTTGTAAAACTTGGAGAATTAACTCCTGATGAATTAGTCCTTTTTCTTGTGAATTTATAGGTCCTCTCTCTTCCCATATTTTCCCAAAGGTGTGTATTACCCCATAAGCATATTTAGAATCTGTATATATTGTTTCGCTTTTGTTCTTTAATAATTTCAGAGCTCTTAACATGGCATATAGCTCACAAGCCTGTGCTGACCAGCTCGGGCTCAGAGGGCCTGATTCTATTACCTCAAATGTTTTTTCCGCTAACCAATGCGTACCCTGATTTTCTTTTACCCTCGACTACTCTTGAGGATCCGTCCACAAATATATTTTCCCCTAAGGGCAATTTTACATATTCCAGATCAGGCCTCAATTTCACTTCTCTTCTATGTTTCTAAGACAATTATGTTTGGGCTGCTCATTTGGTTCACCATAAAGAAACTGAGCAGGGTTTTGTGCTGCAGTTGTTTCTAATGTTAATCTGGGTGAGGATATTAGGATCCCTTCATATTTTAGTAACCTTGCATCCGTTATCCATTTTTCAGCTTTTTGTTGCAGCACCCCTTGCCTTTTGGTAGTTGGGGCCTTTATTCCTAGGATCCCTTTAACCCTTTCAGGATCCAGCCTCTTAGTTCCTTTATTTAGCAAATGACCCAAATATTTTACCTCTTTTTCTACAAACTGTAGTTTTGACCTGGACACCTTTAATCCCTGCGACCCCAAGAAATTCAATAAGCTAATGCTAGCTTGTCTTACAATGTCTTCATCTTTTCCGGCTATTAGTAAATCATCTACGTATTGGATCAGGGTTGTGCCTGGTACTCTGTTGTACTCTTGCAAAATTTGCTCCAGTGCTTGCCCAAACAAGTTTGGGGATTCTGTAAACCCCTGGGGCAGAACCGTCCACCTTAACTGCTGTTTTCTATAGGTGTCTGGGTCCTCCCATTCGAAGGCAAAAGCTTTGTTTATGTTCTGTCCTCTGGGGACAGATTCTCGTATCCCCTGAATTATGATTGTTCTTAAATCTTGCATATGTCCCCAGTGTATGGGGTCTTGATTGTTCCAATTAGGCTGCTGCATTGGCCACTTTATGTCTGCAGCTGGCCCCTGCTGGTGTTGCTGATCCCAAATTCGCATCCCAGTGCGCCTAATCATTCCTCTTTCCTCTGATGTGAAGAGGATTCCCAGGATGGATTGTAACTCTTCCCAGGTATATATATTTGGGCCTAAGAATTGGTCTACTCATTCCGCCACTCCTAATGGGTCTTCTAGTAAATTTCCCATTTTTTTTTTTTTTAATTTCTCACATCACCTGAGTTAATGGGAACAGCCACGTATCCCATTCCTGGCTGGGTCCCCTCATCACTATTTCTCATAGGGGATATAATCCCTCCCTTAAAGCAGATTTCTGATTTCTTGCCCTGCTTCTGGTTCACAGACAGCCGCGCGTGGGGGCCGGTGGGGAGGGCGGCACACCGCACCTCCAACCCACCGGAGCCCGGCGGCTCGCTCGGGGATGGCGGAGGGACGGGGGGAGGCACGAGCTCCGCCCGTGCGGACGCACTCCGGGAGCGCCAGGAGCCCGGACGGCTCCCCGAGGGGGTCTCCGCTTAGGGGGACGAAGACCCGGCCGTGCGCCCCACCACCCGGCAGAGGTCGACGACGGCCGCCCGGGCGACAGAAGGACACGGGGGGGGGGACGACCCAGGCAGCAGCAGCAACGGGAGAGGGACGTGTCCCGTCCGTCCCCCCCCCCCCTCCCCCCGCTCACTCAACTTCAAACAGCTTTATCAAATACTACATGCCACACCTTTAACACCTTCAACAACCCTTTTAACACTTTCTTTATCTTTCTCCAGCCTGTACTTTTCTAATACCAGCACCAAAAGCTCAGTCAGAGGCCAACTGAATTCCATACCTTTTCCCTCCAAGATGCTGAAATAACATATCAGTATACGACATTTCATCCCATTTTCCTTTTCTCCTCAGAAACAACATTAATTGCAGCAAAGTATTGTAATCCAAAGTACCGTTTGGTGGCCACTTTCCCTCACATTCCAACTTATAAAGAGACCACCACTAGCTACAATATTTTATCAACATTTTCTTATTTTCCGTCTCACCCGGAGATCCCCCGATATACTTCCAGTGACTCAATATGCATCCTAATAAACTCTTCTTTGGAATCCCTCCGCTTTGCTGCCCTTGTTCAAAAACAATTTCTGCCTCTAATTGTTCTAACAAATCTCAACCTAATAGAGATTTTGAAGATCCAGGTAGATACAAAAACCTATGTATCCCTATTTGTTTTCCCAATTTAAATTTCAAGCATTGTAAAAACAAAACAAACAAACATACAAACATAACCCAACAACAACAAAAAACACCTTTTCCTGTTGGCTAGTTGCCTCTATTACATATACAGACTAATTAAAACAGAGAAAGAAGCTCCCTTAACCAACAAAAATTCAAGCCTCTCTCTTCGTTTCCTAGCTTTATTTCAACCAGTGGACTTGCTAGGGTAGGTGCCGCAGGTCCCCGTTATTCCTGACTGTTCTGCAGCCTAAGACAATTTCTTTCTGATATCAGGAGGCCAATTGCCCTAGAATGAGGCTAGACAATTGCCTCTGTTTTCTGAAGCCACGTCCAAATCTTTATTATGGTATATTATTATTATTTCAAAAGTTGGTCCAAAAGTTCCATAGGGGTTTGTTTTGGACCTTGTTGGAATAAATTCTCAATTCCCAAATTAACCAGATTTCGGTATAGCAGTTTATAATTTCTGGGGTGATTGGGATCTCAGATGGGGGGGGAGAGTCAGTCAGGGAATGCAATCTTTGAAAGTTCCCTGAGCAGTCCCATTAGCAATCCAAACTCACACATAAACTCAGGTTGTTTTAAGAGTTAGCTGCTTTTCTGTTTCCATGACAACTCTCTGGACCCATCATGGTCCCTCTGCCCCTTAGGGCTCTCTTAATCCTTGCTTGCTTAATCCTCCCCTTTACCAAGGCCATTAAATTGTACAAACTTATCCCCCCAGCAGATTCTCCAAATTCCTCAAAAACAATGAACAAACCCCCACTAATTTATCACACTCAGATGCCTATATCAGGGAAGTTTGGACACTTCTGGTTAGTGTTTCTTTAGTATTTGGTTGTTTTGTTTTAATTGTGATATCCTATGTGCAGATCTTCAGGGCTGTGCTGAGGATGCCCTCTGAGCAGGGCCGGCACAAAGCCTTTTCCATGTGCCTCCCTCACCTGGCCATGGTCTCTCTGATGATCAGAACTGTCTTATTTGCCTGCTTGAAGCCCCCCTCCATCTCTTCCCCATCTCAGGACCTGATGTTGGCTGTTCTTTATTCAGTGGTACCTCCAGTAGTGAACCCCCTGCTATACAGCATGAGGAACAAGGAGCTCAGCTATGGAGTGAAGAAATTGTTTCTATGCCTGCTTCTTAAGCACTAATAATGCATTCCTAATATGTATTCTTAATTATGGACAATTATTGTGTTTTGTATCATAACATTTTTACCATTACTTCAATGACTTTACTCTTACCATTCTGCCTATTAATTTCATTAATTTCAATTTATTTACTTTCACCAAATCATCTAGCCTACATATAGAAGTAGACTTCCAGTACAAATAAAGACAATAAAGAATCAGCAGAAATTGATTTGTCTTACCTGACAGCTCCTCTCACCTCCTCTGTATATGCCCAAATACATTTTCTCTGCCCCTCTGCCAAGACAATGCTGTGGACCAGTTCTTCTGTGAAATTCTCAAGATTCTCGAGCTCTCCTGCTCAGATGCCTACATCAGGGAAGTTGGAGTACTTGTTTTTAGTTTTTTTTTTTCTTTCTTTTTCAGGTTTTTGTTATTATCTTCCCATCGTGTTGTCTTATGTGCAGATCTTCAGGGCAGTGCTGAGGATGCCTTCTGAGCAGGGCCAGCAGAAAGCCTTTTCCACAAGCATCCCTCACCTGGCTGTGGTCTCCCTGTTTGTCAGTACAAACATGTTTGCCTACCTGAAGCCCTCCTCCATCTCTTCCCCAGCCCTTGACCTGGTGGTGGCAGTTCTGTACTCAGTTGTACCTCCTATAGTGAATCAATCCCCTCATCTACAGCATGAGGAACCAGGACCTCAGAGAAGCAGTGAAAAAGAAACTCTTTGGATACATACTTTTTTTTTTTTTTTTTTTTTTTTTTTCCCGAAGTTCTGTGGATTTATGATTGGAACGGGGCTCATTAATAATCAGAAATAGTAAAGTCTGTATGTGGGAAGAAGAGTTTAATCCCAGAGAACTGGGATATTTGGGAAGAAGATTAGGAAAAGATTAGGAAAAAGATAGTAAAAACCTGCAATAAAAAGGTCTGTGTGGAAATTGAAACAAAGGACAGTATCTAATAAGGAATAGTAATAAATAAATAAATAAATAAATGGTGTGGGAATAGAAATGTTGTTTTTGCAGAGTTACATTGTTTAGAAGGAGGGAATGCAGTACTGAGATATGCTTATAGTGGTAAGAAAGCTTAGCAGGCGACCTTGTAAAATGCAGACAACTAGACTCCTTAGGACAATTAGGTGAAAATCATGGTGTCAAGTCAAGTCAGATAAGTGAAGAAACATTACCACTTCAAACAGTAAAAATGTCAAAAGAAATTTGAAATTTAACAGGCCAGCAACTGAAGGCCATGCATTGTTTGTGAAGTATCAGATAGATTGTGAACCTGGATTACTCAGTCAGTGGGGAAACAGGGGAGGGTCTTGTCATCAAAAAGTATATAAACTGTGTTTTGGAACTTGTAGATGCGCTCTCTCCTGCTTGTGGTGTGCCCGCCATTGCAATTGCGAATAAATTACTACTTCACCGAGATCCTCGCCTGAGCCTAAGTTATTGGCTATGGAGTGTTTCTCACAATGGGAATGAGGAATCAAGGAAATGAGTAATACCCAAAACAAAGACGTTTTAAATAAAGCCTCCTTGGGAGCATATTGGCACATTGGAAAGATATTGTTAGAACTGGGGGCACAAAAAGCAAGAGGACTTTCACTAAGTCTTGCAATTAATGGTGGCCACTATATAAGCTAAATGGGCACTTTATGGATCTATCGACTATAACAATATCTTGCAATCAATGTTTTTGAGGAGAGAAGGGAAATGGGATGAAATGTTGTATACTGTTATGTTGTTTCAACATCTTGGAGGTAAAAGGTATGGAATTAAGTTGGCCCCTGAGTGAGCCTTTGGTGCTGGCATTAGAAAAGTACAGGCTGGAGAAAGGTAAAGGAAGTGTTAAAAGGGTTGTTGAAGGTGTTAAAGATTGTGTGGCATATAGTATTCAACACAGCTGTTTGAAGTTGAATGAGCAGGGAAAGAGGATGTAGGGATGTTAATAGTTCCGCCTCAACCCAAGGCTGAGATCTCAAAATCATGTGTGGGTGAGCCCTCTGGGACAGAGGGACCATGATGGGTCTGAGAGAGTTGTCATGGAAACAGAAAAGCAGCTAACTCTCAAAACAAGCTGAGTTCATGTGTAAGCTCAGATTGACAATGGGACCACTCAGGGAACTTTCAACACTTGCATTCCCCTGACTGACATCCCCCAACTGAGACCCTAATCACCCTGGAAATTATGAACGGCTATACTGAAATCTGGTTAAATTGGGAATTGAGAATTTGTTCCAACAAGGTCTAAAATAAACCCCTATGGAATTTTTGGACCAACTTTTGAAATGTAATGAAGAAAATAAAATAAAATAAATAAATAAATAAATAAATTGGACCTGGCTTCAGAAAACAGAGGCAATTGGCTAGCTTCTTTCTAGGGCAATTGGCCCCTGATATCAGAAAGAGATTTTCTTAGGCTGCAGGATAAACTTAGAACAGTCAGGAATAACAGGGACCTGGTGCATCTACCCTAGCAGGTCCACTGGTTGAAATAAAGCTAGGGAACAAAAAGAGAGGCTTGAATTTTTTGTTGGTTAAGGGAGCTTCTTTCTCTGTGTTAATTAGTCTGTAAAAGTAATAGGAGCAACTGGCCAACAGGAAAAGGTGTTTTTTGCAATGCTTTAAATTTTAATTGGGAAAAATTATTGGAATTACAAAATGAGAAAAACAGTCAAGTTTGGTTCATGGTACTAGATTTAAAGGATGCTTTTTCCTGCCTGCCCGTGGCAACTGGAAACCAGAAACTCTTTGCCTTTGAATGGGAAAATCCTAATAGAGGATGGAAAACTCAGATGACTTGGACAGTGTTACCACAGGGGTTCAAGAATAGCCCGCCATATTTGGGAAACAACTAGCCTGTGATCTTGAAGTTTAAAAGACCCCTTTGGGAAAAGGGGACATTGTTGCAATACGCAAATGATAGCTACTGGAGAAGAAAAGGAATGTGCATCATGGACTATTTACTATTTATTTTTTGGCACTAATACTGTGAACCCAGCCTCTTTTCTCAGTAACAGAGTCTGCAGAACACCCATTCATGATTGCATCAAGACCATGGACATGGTATACTCCAGCTGACCAGACTTGTAGGAAACACCCTTAGATGATGTGGAGGATTGGTATATAGATGGCAGCAGCTTTGTCCGCCAGGGATTTCGCCTCACAGGATGTGTAGTAACAAACATCAGCCCAAAAGGTGGAAATCATCACCTTGATAAGAGCTCTTGAGCTGGCAAGCATTTGGACAGATTTGAAATATGCCTTTGGTGTGTGGTGCACGCACACAGGGCAATTTGGAAGGAGAGAGGACTTTAACTTTCCTCAATTAAACACACAGAAGAGGCTAATAGCAGTTATCAGGGAAGAAGGAAAAAGGAGGCCCAGACAGGAACAGCCCCGGCTAGGCAAGGATCAATGTGCCCTATGTAAGAAATTTGGGCATTGGAAAAACGAATGCGCGGAACAGAAAATAAATGGAAAAGGGATCCAGGGAAGGGAGATGGTGGTTGCGCATGTAAAAGACAACTGAAGAGGACCGAGGGAATCTATCCCAGCAGATCCGCTGGTTATAGAAATGAAGCAGGGGAAGGAGAGAAAGGATTTGGAACTTCTGGTGGATGTGGGGGGAACATATTCAGTTTTATATAAAGCATTAGTATCAGTGGGGAATTATTACGTTGTAGTGAAGGAGGGTAAATGGCCAATCTGAAATAGCATATTTCGGCAAACCATTGAAATATAAATATGGGAAACAGTGGGGCATTCACAAGTTCCTATATATGCCCAGCTCCCTGGAGTCACTCCTAGGGAGAGATTTATTGGAAAGATTACAAGCAACCATTTCATTTAAAAATGGAGAGATTATTCTGGAGGTAAATGATCAAAGATATGTGGAAGTGTTGAGTTTGATATTGACAGCTATTGAGACCAAAGAGGAAATTAGTGAGGAAATCCTAAGTCAAGTGTTTTCCAGAGTATGATCTTCTAATGTACCAGGGAAGGTGAAAAATGCACTTCCAATACAAATTAAACTTAAGGAAGGAAAACAGCCAGTCAGAATTAAACAGTATCCTTTGAAAAAGGAAGACAGAGAAGGAATTGAAACCCAAAATTTATGAAACAGGCCCATACGTAGTAAGGAACACAGACAAACAACAATTATTATTTAATCCAGAATGGTGTCCCAGGTGTGTTGAATTGCTAATACAAATCTAATACAACATCTCAGCAGTTCAACCAGCTTGCTCTCCTTTCCTAAAGACATCATCTGGAGGCTGGGCGATATAGTCACAAAAGCAAGCACACCTCAGGGGCAGGACATGAAGAGACTTAAATGGAATGCTAGGAGCAGGATTAGGAGTGTTAAATGGAATTGATTCATAAATATTAATGAATAAGCTGGCCACAGCAACAAGTGATTTGACAAAACTAAAACAGCCCCTACAATCATCATTATTGGCATTGGGAACTAGCCAATGGAAAGTTCCAAAGCTGTTACTGAGATGGGAAAAGGGAAGACCAAGACCACAAACTAATAATAGATGCACTTAGTATGTATGGTTCAAGATAACGTATCTTTAGCTTTTAGTTGTATACAAGCACAGTTATGGCAGCAGGCAACAGCTGCCTTGATCATTAGGGAAGACAGTGAAGGCATGTCCTGGTTTCAGTTAGGACAGAGTTATTTTTCCTCCTAGTAGCTGGTAGGGTGCTATGTTTTGGATTAAGATGAGAAGAGTGCTGATAACATGCTGATGTCTTAATTGCTGAAGAGCAATGCTTACACTAAGCCAAGAACTTTTCAGCTTCTTGCTCTGTCCTGCCGGCAGGCAAGTTGGGGGTGCAGCAAGAGCTGGGAGGGAACAGACCCAGGACAGCTGACCCCAACTGGCCAAAGGGGTATTCCATACCATCTGACATCATGCTGAAAAATATATTGGGGTGGCTAGCCGGGCTGGGGGGGCGGCTGCTCGGGGTTGGGCTGGGCATTGGTCAGCAGATGATGAGCAATTGCACTGTGCATCACTTGTTTGTACATATTTTTTATTATTATTATTATTTTCTATCTTAATAAACTGTCTTTATCTCAACCCACAGGCTTCACTTTCCCGTTTCTCTCCCCCATCCCCGAGAGGGAGGGGGGAGGGTGAGTGAACGGCTGTGTGGTGTTTAGCTACCAGCCGGGTTAAACCACAACAAGGCTTTTTCCCTGTTGAAGTCCAAAAGGCTGTGTGGGACAATGCCAATGATTTTGGGAGGAAGTTGTCAAGCTGAGGCAGAGGAAGTTTAGGCTAGACATCAGGAAGAGGTTCTTCACTGAGAGGGTGGTTGCCCACTGGAACAGGCTCCCCAGGGAAGTAGTGACTGCAGCAAGCCTGTCAGAGTTTAAGATGTATTTGGACTGTGCACTTAGTCACATGGTCTAAAATTTTGGGTAGACCTGTGTGGTGCCAGGAGTTGGACTTGATGATCTTTGTGGGTCCCTTCCAACTTGAGATAGTCTATGATTCTATGATTCTAATTACTGTCCATCATGACACCAAGGAAATAAGTAAGGTTCTACAAAGCGTGAAACAAGATGCTAGCCATCATTGGTGGAATACACTTTTCAGGTGGTCACCAACGGCAAATGGCATTCTCAATACATTGTGTCACCTGATCATAGTCATATTGATCTTAGTTGATATAAGTCTTATATTGTATACTAATCTGGAACTGGAGAATGTTATACCAGATAGCCACGCTGACTTCTTTGTTGTGCGTCCACGGTATGGCATTGAGTGATCAGTACCAAAGAAGCTGGGAATCTTTGCTGTGAATAAAAGAATTTACAAATACTTTAGAAAATGGGGGACTGAAGCCAGGAATGGAAGAATGGGGGCTTGCTTAATCGCATGAAAAAATAGATGTTGCTGAATGTCTTTGCTTACTACTGTGCAAATTAACTGAAACAAGGAGTCTTGTGTGCTCTCACAAAGGATAGTTCCTGACAAAAATAGGGAACATCTCAAAAAACAGCTGAGACCAACCTTGTGCTTTGGACAAGAGCCAAGAAGCAGCTGAGTCTGCGCAAAGGCAGGAGATCAACTAGAGGTGATGAAGAAGAGTTATCAGCCTTCATCCCCATGACTCCTGGCGTCCACCACCAGAAGGCACTGCGCAAGCGCAGATAGGACAAGTCTATGGAAATGACTTCTTGGAACTAATTTTAATACAAAGCGGGGATAGGTTATGCATATGTATAGGTGTACGGGGAAACTTCATGCGTATGGAACACTTTACTGCATATAACCAAGGCAAGTTGCCGTGTTGGGGTGTGCATGCCTTTAGGAACTATCCCATATGCACCTGGTGCCAAAATAAACAACATACCTAATTTATAACTCATTTGCTTTCAGTTGTAGAGTTCGTCCACAAATCACCAGCTTCAAAGAAGAAAAATTAACTCTATTGAAGCCAAAACTAGGACAATATCACAGAATCACAGAATCACAGAATCTCACAGAATTTCACAGAATAGTCTAGGTTGGAAGAGACCTCTAAGATCACCGAGTCCAACCTCTGACCTAACAGTAACAAGTCCTCCACTAAACCATATCCCTAAGCTCTACATCTAGACGTCTTTTAAAGACCTCCAGGGATGGTGACTCCACCACTTCCCTGGGCAACCTATTCCAGTGACTAACAACCCTTTCAGTAAAGAAGTTTTTTCCTAATATCCAACCTAAACCTCCCCTGGCCCAACTTTAGCCCATTCCCCCTCATCCTTTCACCAGGCACATGGGAGAATAGACCAACCCCCATCTCACTACAGCCTCCTTTAAGGTACCTGTAGAGTGCGATAAGGTCGACCCTGAGCCTCCTCTTCTCCAGGCTCAATAGTCCCAGCTCCCTCAGCCGCTCCTCATGAGACTTGTTCTCCAGACCACTCACCAGCTTTGTAGCCCTTCTCTGGACTCGCTCAAGCACCTCCATGCCTTTCTTGTAGTGAGGGGCCCCAAACTGAACACAGTGTTCGAGGTGCAGCCTCACCAGAGCTGAGTACAGGGGGGCAATCACTTCCCTGGACCTGCTGGCCACGCTGTTTCTTATACAAGCCAGGATGCTGTTGGCCTTCTTGACCACCTGAGCACACTGCTGGCTCATATTCAGCTGACTATCAACCAATACCCTCAGGTCCCTCTCTGACAGGCAGCTTTCCAACCCCTCATCTCCCAGCATGTAGCTCTGCTTGGGGTTGTTGTGCCCCAGGTGGAGGACCCGGCACTTGGCCTTGTTGAACTTCATACAGTTGGCCTCAGCCCATCGGTGCAGCCTATCCAGATCCTCCTGCAGAGCCTTTCTACTCTCGAGCAGATTGACACACACACCTAACTTGGTGTCATCTGCAAACTTATTGAGGGTACACTCAATTCCCTCATCCAGATCATCAATAAAGATGTTAAAGAGGACTGGCCCCAGTACCGAGCCCTGGGGGACTCCACTAGTGACTGGCCTCCAACTGGATTTGACTCCATTCACCACAACTCTCTGGGCCTGCCCACGCAGCCTGCTCTTCACCCAATGAAGTGTATGTCAACCCAAGCCATGAGCAGTCAGTTTCCTGAGGAGAATGCTGTGGGGAACGGTGTCAAAAGCCTGCCTGAAGTCAAGGTAGACCACATCCACAGCCTTTCCCTCATCCACTAAGCGTGTCACCTTGTCCTAGAAGGAGATGAGGTTCGTCAAGCAGGACCTGCCCTTCATAAACCCATGCTGACTGGGCCTGATCGCCTGCTTGCCCTGCAAGTGCTGCATGATGACACTCAAGATAATCTGCTCCATGAGCTTCCCTGGCACTGAGTTCAAACTAACAGGCCTATAGTTCCCTGGGTCTACCTTCTGGCTCTTCTTGTAGATGGGCATCACGTTTGCTAGCCACCAGTTGAGTGGGACCTCCCCTGATAGCCAGGACTGCCGATAAATGATTTAAAGCGGCTTGGCCAGCTCTTCCGCTAGTTCTCTCAATACCCTCAGGTGGATCCCATCCGGCCCCATCGACTTGCGTACATCCAAATGCTGGAGCAGGTCACCAACCATTTCCTCGTGGATTGTGGGGGCCACAATCTTCTCCTCATCCCCTTCCACCTGCTCAGGGTACTGGGCGTCCAGAGAACAACTGGTTTTGCCGCTAAAGACTGAGGCAAAGAAGGCATTAAGCACCTCAGCTTTTTCCTCATCTCTGGAACTAAGTCTCCCTCCACATCCAGTAAAGGGTGCAGATGTCCACCACTTATTCCATACCATCTCTGTCATGATCAGGTCTGACAATTTACAATTAATCATCGCCACCTTTGCTGCTTTTTGATATGCACACATAAAGATCCTTAGTCTATTGGTGTCTACAGTAATAATAACAATAATAATAAATCATTATTATTTTAGTGTCCTTTTTTTTCTTCCAAGCTCTCTTCTCTGTCCCACTGGATGAATTACAAATAGTGTTGAGGTGTCTGCCAGGTCAAACCTCAGCAAGTCTTTTTGGTGCCTAGTGTGGAGCACAAATGTTGAGATGACAGATCTGACCAGAGTATTTTAAAAGTAAATTGTTATAAACATTAGATCAGTTTAACAGTTGCTGATCACAATGTTGATATTTTTTATCTCGGGTCTGTTGTACTTGTTTTCAGAATTGTGTTGTATAGCACATTACTAACTGTCTGTTCCATGTCATTCTGTTTATCAGTTCTGGGGGCTGGTTTAAGGTTACTCTTTTGCTGTATTGGATAACACTGACTTACGATAGGATAAAATTATTGCAACCTCCATACCTCAGGAACCATCTCTTCATCTCTTAGAAACTATTAAGAATTACACTCTTTTATACTCTTTGCCTTTTCTCCTCAGGGAGTAAATCTTGCAGGGTGGTGGGGGGTGGGGGTGGGGGGATGGAACCAGTATGGACAGTAGGGAACACTTTTCCCCACTTCTTCACTCTCCCTTTCTCCTTCACCTCCCCCTTCTCCTCCAGGCTAATTACAATAGGTCTTCAAAGCTTTGAATATCCTTGGGATGATCAAACCAGCATGTTCCTATTTTTACATCTCCTGAATGTATTTCAGGTTTTGTATAAGTTTAAACAACTACTTAAGCATGCCATCCAGAGATCTGTCCAGAGGCAGGAGAGTTAGGACTGGCAGAGAGTGTGGGAGGATATGGGCAGGCACCTAGAGCAGTGGACACCTCCACTGCTCTGGAACTTCAGCCCAGAGCAAGTGCAGAATCCTGAAAATCTGGTTAAATACTTGAAAAAAGGTGTGTTATCACCCTGGCAATTCCAAAGGGACACAAATCACTGCAATGTGCTGGGCCTTGACCTATGCGTAACAAGCCACGATCAACACCTACCCAAACCCTGTGACTTTTCCTGCAGGCACACACTAGCCCCTGTGACCAGTTCATCAGCCAGTCCAACCCTTGTGAAGGGCCCAGAAGCCACTCCAAACCCTGCAACAGGCTCTGCAGGTGCTCCAGATCCTGAGATGGGCCTAAATTTAAACCAACACCTGTGACAGACCCTATAGCCACTCCAAAACCTGTGATAGGCCCTGCAGCCACTCCAACTCCTCTGAAAGTCCATACAGCCAGAACAACTCCTGTGCTGGGCCCTGCAGCCACTCCAGTCCCTATGATGGGCCTGAGAACCAACCTGTGTCAGTATTGGTTGCCTCTTTATGCAATAGAAAACAATAGGTGAAAGCCAGTTTTTCTTTAGAAAGGAAAGCAACTCCTACCTGGACAAGAAAGGAGGAAGAAGATGAGGCAGATTTCTCCAAAGTTGGGCCATCATGGAAGCAGGACAAAGAAGAGATCATATAAACATCAGAAACCAAGTGATCCCTTTCCCAGGGTAAGCTACAAGGTATGGGAAAAGATTTCAGCCACCATCTCAGTGAGCACATTGTCACCTGGCTGCTCCAGTGCTGGAAGAAAGGGGCCAATAGCCTGGAATTAGAGGACAGGGAAGCCAAATAGCTGAAATCCCCATCTAGGGAAGGTGTGATAGACAAAGCCATTGGAAAAGGATACAAGGAACTTAATCCTGTCAGGCGTCAAGGAAAGGTCTTCAAGAAAGATCTTGTATGTCAACCAGGAAAGTGGACCAACATGCAGAGGGGTGTCCAGTAACTGAGGGAATTAGCCATGCTGAAGGCAAGTAGTAGAAACTTAGACAACAAACAACTATCCAAAGATCCAGAAGAAGTCAAGTACACATGACCCTTGTGGCAGTTTGTACAGATCACACCACCATCATATGCCAACTCATTGGCAGTAATGACCTAGAAAGACCAAGAGGAACCCACAGTTAATGAATTGGCTAGCCAACTATGGCATTACAAAGAAAGTCTCTCTTCATCTCTATGGGCCTGCATCTCGTCTAGAGAGAAACTTTCTCATGAGGTGCAAAACTACAAGCGAATACACCTTCCTCCCCACCTGCATGAACCAATACCTCAACTATCAGGTGTAAGCATCCTTCTGCTCAAGAAAGTTGATATAGTGGGTGCATACTATGTGCCACCCTGTGGTTTGAACTGTGCGACCATGGAAAGGCCATGAGAAAATGGGATGCAAAAATCTACCTCCACCCTAGGGGCATAGATACATGAAGTGCAAGGAAAAACATTAGCAAAGAGGAGTTCTGAGAAAATTGCTGCTCCAGTTTCCAGTGGGCAGTCCTCCAAACAGAGTAATGAATGCTATGAGCAGGAATAGAGAGACCCAGCCTCCAGCCAAGGGGAGGAAGGGGACAATTGGGTGTATTGGACTTTGAGATTTACTGGCCTGGCACATCAAACCCAAGAGTTAACTGTACTAGAGGCTGAAGTGAGTCTAACTGGGAATGAGTGGCAAAAGCAACCCATTGGGACAGGCCTGGAGGCTCTGTGCAAACCTTGACATAGACTACTTCAGGAGAGGGTACTTCAAAGATCCACAAGGGCATTGGTAGGCTTTTGGCATAACTGCCTTGGAGATAGAGGACAGGAAACAGTTGTCGACCTGGCCCACTCTTTCTCAGGACCCTTCTGCTGTGAAGGTGCTGATGGCCAATTAACAGCAGGTGTCAATCGCTACCACAAAAGTGCACTGGAGGCAATACTGCATTAACAGAGACTCCCTGATTCACATGCATGAGCTGGTTCATTGACTGGAGAGCCAAGGAATCAGCAACACTTGCTCAAGCTTTAATAGTCTCATATGGCTAGTGCAAAATTCTGATGGTGAGTGGAAAATTACGATGGACTTCTGTGGCCTGAATGAAGTCACACCACTGCTGAGTGCTGCTGTGCCAGGCATGCTAGAACTTCATTCAATATGAACTGGAGTCAAAGGCAGCCAAGTGCTATGTCACAATTAATATTGCTAATGCATTTTTCTCCATCCCTTTGGCAGCAGTGTGAAGGCCACACTTTGCTTTCAAATAGGTCGTCCTGTCCACCTGGAATTGACTGTCCCAGGGCTGAAAACACAGCCCTGCCATTTGCCATGGGCTGATCCAGACTGCTCTAGAATAGGGGGAAGCTCTTGAACAACTGCAATACCTTGATGACATCACTACGTTGGGTAGCATAGCAGAAGTATTTGAGAAGGGGAAGCAAATGTTCCAAATCCTTCTGAAAGCTTGTATTGCCCTAAACGAAAGTAAGTTCTAGGGACCTGCACAAGAGATCCTAATGCAGGTTGTCCAGGTTCAGGGGGACCCCTGCTTGGGGAAAGGTGTGCGAGGAGCAATTGCATTGTGCATCACTTGCTTTATACATATTATAATAATAAAAATAAAATTCATTATTATTTATTAGTAGTATTTCATTTTCATATTCATTTTGTTTTCATATTCATTTTCAATCCTTTTAAACTAACTTTTAAACTTTCAACACATTATCTTTTGGGGGGTGGGTGTGAGCTAACATCTGTGTGGTGCTGAGGTGCCTAACAGGTTAAAGCACAACATGTTTGACAACCACAGTCCAACAGCACAAATCACATTTTAAAAAATAAGACTAAGACATCTACAGAGAGAAGCAGTCAACGATGACTTCAGTCTGCTTCAAACATCACACCCCAGGAGAGACTTAAGGAGCTGTCAGCCCTGAGGCCTTGGGGACACCTCAAGGGAGCCCAATGGCACAGAGCAAGTGATCCGGAGTTGGACTCGATGATTCTTATGGGTCCCTTCCAACTCAGGATATTCTCTGATTCTATGATGCCATGGTCGGGTGCTGTTCTACTGAGCTGGGCCGGGTTCCTGAGCCCAAGGGGAGCTCCTGGCAAGCAGGCAGCACTTCAGAGAGACAGCTCTGCCCAAAAGCAGCTCCTCTGCACAGCACAGCAGGGCTGGGGGCTCTGACTGCAGGTGGCACGGGGAGAGGAGAGAAGGGGAGAGGGGTTGGTAGGCAGTGAGGAGTGCAACAACAGAGGGCAGTGTGTGGCAGGACACATCTGCAGACTCTTGACGCTGTGAGTCTCTGGCAGCAGGGTAATGCAGGTGCAGTTGCCAGAAGGGTCTTCTGCATCGGGCACCTCAGATACCTGATACAGCATCTGTCCAGATTATTCTGTCTGGTTATGCAGTGCTTTAGCGAATGGCATTTCTGAGGGGGTATTTCAAGAGGAAGATTGAGGCTTGGTTTATCTGAAGGGTAAGGCTTTTTCTGCAGTCTGTGCTTTCAGATTCCTACTGTGGAAGGGAGGCAGGTGTCATGGTCATGGGTTGTCAGGATTGTACAGGAGACTGAGACTCCTGGAGCATTGCACTGAGAAATCCATATGTCAGTGATGAAATTTGTAAAGTACCTTCCCAAACCTCATCTTACAGACTACACTAACATCATATTGTGGTCCTCTCAGGGGGTGATCCAAGCTGATCTTTAGGAGCTACAACCCCCTGATACCCCCTGTCTTTGGGAGGTGTCTTCAGGCCAAAGCAGAGAACACAGCATTTGCAATGAGCATGAGCTGCCTCCTCTGCAAGCAGAGCTGCAGCACAGGAGGGTCTGCTGAGTGTCCGTTTGTCTGTCCCTGGCCTTGCCTCCCCTGGCAGCAGCACACTGGCATTCCTCCTGGCTTCTCCACCTGGCCGTGCTGCTGCTGTTCTTGTTTCCAGACTGTCTGGGGATGGGGGTTTCACATGCCCATGGAGTGAGCCCTTGGTGTGTTTAGGGGAAGGGGACTACAGAGACAGGGTGAGGGGTCTGGAGATGGGCAGTTTGAGATGGGATTCTTCTGCTCTCAGCAGTGTCCAGGTTAGTCTCAGGCAAACATATGAGTGCAATTGTCCTGTAGCTCAAAGAGACACCAGCACAGAGCAGTTGACACTAGGATTGACAGACAGACTCGATGTGCTCTCTAAAGGACACTGCACTAAGGACACTGTCCCTTTGATTATCCACAAGGTTTTACTTTGAGGAAAGTAGAAATTCTTAGTATTTATGCCTTGTAAATAATCTTCAGGTGTGGTGGGGCAGTAAGAACAAAAGAGAGAAAAATAGAAATCACTATATGACCTTTACCACTTTCTTTAGGGCAGGACTGACTCCCACTTTGCCCACAGAGAGTCCCCTTCTCTCACTGAAACTCTCAAGCACCATCAGTCAGAAGTCATGAAAGAGACCTGCCAAAAGTCTGAATGGAACTGGAGAATTATTTGGGAGGGATTAAATGAAAAGTGGAATAAGTTTTCCTCTGAAATGAGAAATAGAGCCTTAAATGAAAATTTGAAATATTGTTTCTAAGATAACTCTCTTGTAAAATATCAGTTTTTTTCTGTTCCTTGGGCAGGACCCTATGCCCAGAAACAGCAAATGTCCAACAGCAGCTCTGTGAGTGAGTTCCTCCTGCTGGCATTTGCAGGCACGCGGGAGTGGCAGCTCCTGCACTTCGCGCTCTTCCTGGGCATCTACTTGGCTGCCCTCCTGGGCAACGGCCTCATCCTCACCGCCATAGCCTGTGACCACCGCCTCCACACGCCCATGTACTTCTTCCTCCTCAACCTCGCCTTCCTGGACCTGGGATCCATCTCTACCACTCTGCCCAAAGCCCTGGCCAATTCTCTCTGGGACACCAGGGCAATCTCCTACGAAGGCTGTGCTGCACAAATTCTCTTTTCACTCTTCTTGGTTGGAGCAGAGTATTCCCTTCTCACCATCATGGCCTATGACCGCTACGTTGCCATCTGCAAGCCCCTGCACTACGGGAGCCTCCTGGGCAGCAGAGCTTGTGGTCAGATGGCAGCAGCTGCCTGGGGCAGTGGCTTTCTCAATGCTGTCCTGCACACAGCAAACACATTTTCTCTGCCCCTCTGTAAAGGCAATGCTGTGGATCAGTTTTTCTGTGAAGTACCCCAGATCCTCAAGCTCTCCTGCTCAAATGCCTATCTCAGGGAAGTTGGAGTAGTTGTGTTTAGTGTTTCTGTGTTATCTGCTTGTTCTGTTTTCATTGTTATTTCCTATATTCAGATCTTCAGGGTAGTGATGAGGGTCCCCTCTGAGCATGGACAGCAGAAAGCCTTTTCCACATGCCTCCCTCACCTGGCCGTGGTCTCACTGTTTATCAGCACTGCCATGTTTGCCTACCTGAAGCCCTCCTCCATCTCTTCCCCATCCCTGGACCTGGTGGTGGCAGTTCTGTACTCGGTGGTGCCTCCGGCAGTGAACCCCCTCATCTACAGCATAAGGAACCAGGAGCTAAGGGATGCGGTGAGGACATTGCTTGAATATACAATTCTTCAGCATATTCAGCTATAATAATAAGCCTATAATCAGAAATCTCAGCTTTTCTCAGAAAGGTTTTACATACTTTTTTATTATTATCTATCTGTACTATTATTTTCTGTATTTTTTTCTGATTTATAAAATATTATCCTTAGCGTCCTATGCATTAATTATTTTCTGATAGAACACTGCTTCCTGTGTAGATAAACCCAATAAGGAAGTCATCAGAAATTCATTGGCCTCAGCTGCCATATCTTCCCATCTGCTCTGGAGCTGGGGGAGCAGCCCCAGCACACAGGAGGGGCTCAGGGTCAAGAGCCCAGCTGCCACATGGATGAGCAGCCCCTGTGGCCCTCAGGGCTGCCCCTCAATGCCTGCCGGGCTCTGCCTCTCTGCTGCCTTCAGGTCGGGGCTGCTGCTTCTCTGGAGCCATGGCCATGGCCAGCAACAGGACATGGCCTTTTCAGTGGTGCTCTCCTTTGCCTTCCACTTTGTTTCCTTGTGCACTTATATCTCTGTTAGTGTTGAGGTCTCATATGCCTGGATGACAGTTCTGTTGTCTCTGTGGTGGCATCCCTGTGGCTGCAGGCAGCAGCAGGCACCGTGCAGCCCTGGGTCACAGCTGGACTCCCTGCTAGCACCACAGTAACAAAAGGGGCTGCTCAGGGCAAACCCAGAAGCCTCAACATCTCCTGCAAATGTGCTATCAGGAATAGAGCCAAGGGGTTGCTCCCTGCTCTTCTGTATTCTGGGGTTCGTCATGGAGTGAAGGACACAGGCTGAAAGTACTAGGGTGGTCTGTGAGGGACCAAGGGCAGGACTAAGAACTAGCTTTATGACAGCTCTTACCACAGCAGACAACAACTGGAGAACAAGTCCTATGAGGAGCGGCTGAGGGAGCTGGGATTGTTCAGCCTGGAGAAAAGGAGGCTCAGGGGCGACCTTATCGCTCTCTACAGATACCTCAAGGGAGGCTGTAGCGAGGTGGGGGTTGGTCTGTTCTCCCACGTGCCTGGTGACAGGATGAGGGGGAATGGGCTTAAGTTGCGCCAGGGGAGTTTTAGGTTGCATCTTAGGAAGAACTTCTTTACCGAAAGGGTTGTTAGGCATTGGAACGGGCTGCCCAGGGAAGTGGTGGAGTCACCATCCTTGGGGGTCTTTAAAAGACGTTTAGATGTAGAGCTTAGCGATATGGTTTACTGGGGACTGTTAGTGTTAGGTCAGAGGTTGGACTCGATGATCTTGAGGTCTCTTCCAACCTAGAAATTCTGTGAAATTCTGTGAAATTCTGTCTTGGACTCACCTGCATAGGAATGTGCCCCAGCTTTGGGGATGATGGCCGATGCCAGCCTGGAGACTCATCTGGAGCTGCCAGGAGATGTCAGGGGAACCCAGGCACAATGTGCTTAATGAGTAGTGAATAGAACCTCATTAAATGAGTGACCATCCAAAGAATCTTTTAGGGTAAAAGCAAATCTGAGGTGTCCAGGGGCTAAGGAGGGCTCTGCAATTCCAGGGGAGGCACTGAAGAGCCAGCAGGTGAAGGCATATAAGACTGCAGAATAATTGAGGAGACCCTATTTAAAGCCCTGTGGGCCAGATCTGCTCAGCCTTCAGGGCTGCTTTCAGTTTTCTACACAAAGGGGGCCACTGCCTCCAAGATGCCTGTGGGAAAACAAAGCATGCATAAAGGCCTGGAAAAAAAGTTACCTTGGATCCATAGGAGCCATTCTGGAGCCAAAACTTGTAGGCAGGATGCACATTTCTGTGCAGAGCTGATGGGCACATTGTGAAGCGGGCTCCTGCAGACCTTTGTGTCCCTCTCCCTGCTGGCTTAGGAGCTGCTTCTTGCTCAGGAACAGAGTAGCCAACTGAGAGAGGTGAGACAGATACTCTGACTTCATGAAAGCCATCAGAAATCTGCCCCTAAGAAGATGACTGATATGGGGAAGTCATGAGAAGCCTGGCCAGGAGTGATGTGAGATTTGAGGGAGGATAGGGAATGGGGCCTCATTGATTCTTTTCAACCCTGTGCAGCAGCTCAGAGGTGTCATACCAGTGTTCTCGTGGCATCACACTGTCCACCACATCCCACAGAACCCAGGAAGAGCCCTGAGCCAGACATGGGGTGTGGGATCTCCCCTCCCAGTGGCTGGGGTCAGGCCTTGACTATTCTGCTTCAACAAAAGCAGACAAGACTTTTCTCATCACAGTGCCTTTGCCTCTCTGTAACCATGGCCTCCAATTAGTTGCCTTAACACTTTCCAGGGGAGGCTTTGTTAGTAACAGTCCTCAGTGGGGCCATTAATACTCCAAGTCACTTCAACTTTTCCTTCTGACTTTACTTGCTCAAGCGGTTACATCACGCTCCTTTCAGTACTTGGACTTCATAGACTCAGCACAATAATACACCATGGAACTCCTTAAAGTGAAGAAACTCCTAACATCTCTTCCATAGCTTTCATCAAGCCTTCACGCCTTGTGCAGCTAACTGCAGAGCTTGCATGATGTAGTTAGAGAACAAGATTTCAAAAAGCACGTAATACTAATCTTTTCTTGCTTTAAGGGATGAATTTTGCTGCATTTAAGTTTTCAGCATCATTCTCCTATTGTTGTTGATCCAGGGTGACTTCTTTGGAGCCCTGCATTGGGAGGAAAAGCAGAGTCTGGAGGTCTGACACCTCCACTGCCAGCAGTGGGCTTTGTCCCTGTAACTGCAGCCCAGCCCAGCACATGAAACCCTTTCTAAGTCAGGGGTTCCTTGGGAAAAATAAATAAATAAATAAATAAAATAACAAATAATAAAATAAAATAAAATATAAAATATAAAAATAATAAAAAAGTTGAAATGACCATGGGAATCTGAGAAATTCAGCTTGAATCTTAGTAGACACCTGGAGATCCATGGTCTCTCTTGGGTCTTCTGTGGAAAACTCAGGAAGAAAAGTAAAGAAAATATATCTTCAAGTGGCTGTAGCTGTACCCATGAGCCTGGCTTCTTTTGGGAAATTGTCCCTTTCCATTCATGGAAAACTAAAATGAGTAATTTGAAAAGACCTGTCCAGTCAATAGAGTAGGAAAAAGTCATACTTCCTGTGCCATAGATGCAGAAGGCAAAAAGAATTGCATTGTGCCTTACAATACTCAAGGACCTATAACCCAGATCATGCAACTTTAACTTAGTACTGACAAGTTGTCCTGGTTTCAGTTAGCACAAAGTTATTTTTCCCTCCTAGCAGCGGGTAGGGTGCTGTTTTGGATTAGGATGAGAAGAGTGCTGATAACATGCTGATGTTTTAATTGCTGCAGAGCAATGCTTACACTAAGCCAAGGACTTTTCAGCTTCTCGCTCTGTCCTGCCAGCAGGCAGGTTGGGGGTGCAGCAAGAGCTGGGAGGGAACAGATCCAGGACAGCTGACCCCAACTGGCCAAAAGGGTATTCCATACCATCTGACGTCATGCTGAACAATATATAGGGGTGGCTAGCTGGGGTGGGGGGCCGGCTGCTCGGGGTTGGACTGGGCATTGGTCAGCGGGTGGTGAGCAATTGCATTGTGCATCACTTGTTTGTACATATTATTATTATTATTATTATTATTATTATTATTATTATTATTTTCTATCTTAATAAACTGTCTTTATCTCAACCCACAGGCTTCACTTTCCCGTTTCTCTCCCCCATCCCTGAGAGGGAGGGGGGAGGGATAGGGAACGGCTGTGTGGTGTTTAGCTGCCAGCTGGGTTAAACCACAACAGTATTGAGCATTGCCATCACCTCCATACCTCAGGATCCATCACTCAGAAACTATTAAGAATTACACTCTTGACTTTTTTGTTTTAGGGAGCTGATCTAGGGGGAGAAAAGGGAGGGACACTTCTCCACTTATTCACTCTCCCTTTCTCCTTCACCTCTCCCTTCTCCAGGCTAATTACACTACCCTGTATAATTATTCAAAGCTCTACAAAGCTTTCAATATCCATGAGATGGTCCTATTGTGATGTCTTCTGAATATGTTTCAACTTTTGTTTAAGGATAAACAAATATATAAGACAGCTCTCCAGAGACCTGCCCCAAGGCAGGAAAGTTAGGAGTGGCAGGGAGCATGGGAGGGTATGGGCAGGCACCTAGAGCAGTGGACCCCTCCAGTGCTTTGGAACTTCACCCCTGAGCACATGCAGAATCCTTAAAAACTGTAGAAATGCTTGAAAAGGAGGTGTTATCACCTTGGCAATTCCAAAGGGACACAAATCACTGGAATGTGCTGGGACTTGGTTTGTGCTTACTGAGCCTCAGTCAGTGCCACTCCAACCCCTGTGACAGGCCCTGCAGCTACTCCAACATTTATGACATGTACTGCAGCCACTCCAGCCCCTGCCACAGGCCCCAGGTCTAGTCTGGGGACTAGACCAGACCCCCCAGGTCTGGTCTTGCTAGGCCAGAGCACCAACCTGTGCCAGTATCAGTGGCCTCTCTATGCAGGAGAAAACAATGGGTGTGAAAATCAGGCTCCTTAGAATTAAAAAAAAATACTACCCAGAAAAGAAAGGAGGGAGAAGAATGTTGATCTATGAAACCTTGACATAGACTTCCCTACAAGAGGGTATTTCAAAGATCCAAAAGGGTACAGGTGGGGTTTTGGTATAGCTGCCTTGGAGACAGAGGATATCAAAGAGTTGTCTACCTTGCCCAGTCTCTGGGAGGACCCTTCCATTTGTGGAGTTGTTGAAGGTCAAAGAAGAGCAGGTGCAGATGGTTACCACAACGTTCTACCATTTGGGGACAGGCTGGACAGCACTCAGTAATGAGTAATTGCACTGTGCATGTGCACAATTTGCTTTGTACATAATTTGTTTTGTATATAATAATAATAATAACAACAATAATAATAATAATAGTAATAGTAATAATAATAATAATTACTTCTCTTCCCTTTCAGTCCTTTAAAATACCCTTATCTCAACACATAAGCTTTTGCATGGTGAGTGTGAGCTAACTGCTCTATGGTGCTGGGCTGACAGCCAGGTTAAAGCACAACATGTTTGACAAAACCACTCCAACAACACAAATCAGCCCTTCTAAAAGTCATCTCTCCTGTGCTCAGAGAAGAGCAGCTGGTGATGAATTTGGTCTGCTTCAAACACCACACCCCAGCACAGACCCTGCTGCCTTCAGGAGCTGTCAGCCCTGAGGCCTTGGGGACACCTCGAGGGAGCTCAAGGGCACAGAGCAAGTGATGCCATGGTCGGGTGCTGTGCCACTGAGCTGGGCCGGGCTCTTGGGCACAAGGGGAGCCCCTGGCAAGCAGGCAGTGCTGCAGAGAGACAGCTCTGCCCAGGAGCAGCTCCTCTGCACAGTGCAGCAAGGCTGGGGCTCTGACCACAGGTGACACGGGGAGAGGAGAGAAGAAGAGAGGGCTTGGAGGCAGTGAGGAGCACAACAACAGAGGGCAGCGTGTGGCAGGACAGATCTGCAGACTCTTGACACCATGAGTCTCTGGTAGCAGGGCCATGCAGCTGCTTCTACAGCTGGCACATCTGTTGGGTGACAGCCTCTGTCAGGATAGGCCTCTGTGTTTCTGAAGTGCTTTAGAGAATGGCAATATGAGGGGGCATTTCAAGAGTATGATTGAGGCTTGGTTTATCTGAAGGGTAAGGCTTTTTCTGCAGTCTGTGCTTTCAGATTCCTGCAGTGGAGGGGAGGCAGGTTTCACTGGAATGGATTGTGAGATGCTGAACCCCCTCATCTACAGCATGAGGAACAAGGAGCTGAAGGATGCAGTGAAGAAACATATATACTTGTTTCTTCATGTGCTTCTTATGCATCAAAAATATCTTCATTCTTGTGTTTATTGTAATATAATTATCATTATTTTTTTTCATAATGTAATCATCATTAATAGTCTCAACAGTATTTTGATATAAAATATAAAACAAAATTTGATTTTGATTTAAATCTTATTCTTAGTCTAATACATATTCAGTTTTATAATTTCTTTTTACTTTTATTTCATGTACCTATAGTAACAGTCTTTCTGTGTCGATGAAGTCAATAAAGAATCCATCAGAACTTCACTGGTCCCAGCTGGCATCTCTTCCCATCTCTAGAGCTGGGGGAGCAGCCCCAGCATGCAGGAGGGGCTCAGGGCCAAGAGCCCAGCTGCCACATGGATGAGCAGCCCCAGTGGCCCTCGGGGCTGCCCCTAATAGCCCGCTGGGCTCTGCCTCTCTTCTGCCTTCAGGTCAGGGCTTCTGCTTCCCTGGAGCCATGGCCAGCAGCAGGACGTGGCATTTTCACTGCTGCTCTCTTTTGGCTTCTAGATTGTTCCCTGGTGCTTCTTGTATCAGGGTAAGCCCTGAGATCTCGTATACTTTGGTGACAGTCTACAGTCTTCTTGTCTCTACAGTGACACCCCTGTGGCTGCAGGCAGCAGCAGGCACTGTGCAGCCCTGGGTCACAGCTGGCCTCCCTTCTAGCAGCAGAGTAATAAGAGGGTCTTTGTGGCGGTTTAACCCAGCCGGTAGCTAAACACCACACAGCCATTCGCTCACCCTCCCCCCTCCCTCTCTGGGATGGGGGAGAGAAACGGGAAAGTGAAGCCTGTGGGTTGAGATAAAGACAGTTTATTAAGATAGAAAATAATAATAATATGTACAAACAAGTGATGCGCAATGCAATTGCTCACCACCCGCTGACTGATGCCCAGCCCAACCCCGAGCAGCCAGCCTCCCCCCCCCCCGCCCCCGGGTAGCCACCCCTATATATTGTTCAGCATGACATTAGATGGTATGGAATACCCCTTTGGCCAGTTGGGGTCAGCTGTCCTGGATCTGTCCCCTCCCAGCTCTTGCTGCACCACCAGCCCACCCGCTGGCAGG
Source organism: Heteronetta atricapilla (assembly GCA_011075105.1). Classification (NCBI taxonomy): domain Eukaryota; kingdom Metazoa; phylum Chordata; class Aves; order Anseriformes; family Anatidae; genus Heteronetta; species Heteronetta atricapilla. The sequence goes on from MU014102.1 coordinate 51,252, forward strand.
ACAGAGTGAGGAGCTGAAAAGTCCTTGGCTTAGTGTTGATTCAAAGAACAAAGTTCCAATTTTCTTCAAGTGATATATTCTTTATTAGCAGCGCTGGATGCACGGGGGATCATTCCACCTATCGTGCATATCAGAGTAGAAAGCTGTGCCAAACTTATACAGTGAAGCAATTAATATTTCATGAGTGCCTATACATATTTATTACCTGTCCCACCTACCCTCGCTTTTCATGCTAATCAGTCTCTTAATGCTTTACGCTTGCGCAGATCTGTTTTTAGTCCTTGAGTAGTGGTCGTCAAAGGGTGGGCGGTGGTCCCAAGGAGGAAGGCTGCGAGTCTTCCTCCCAGTGTACTTTTCACCTTTAGTCCAATTTTCTGCTGAGTGGACACTTTTGGACACCTGCTCGTTCACAGACTCTCTGTGCTGGTTTCATGGCTGGTATTCCCGCTATCTCTACTTTTATGGCCTATTCTGGCATCCCAAGGACAATGCTGCTGCTTCTTATCTGGTGTTCTGCTGTTCTGCACATCCTGCCTAAGCATCCCACTCATTTAGGACCATCTGCGATTCCTAGTTGTTTTAACCCTTTATTCAGTGTAAGCATTGCTCTTGTCCTGGTTTCAGTTAGGACAGAGTTATTTTTCTTCCTACTAGTGTACGGCAATACCACCCTGGCAACGCCCAATCTCATCTGATCTCAGAAGCTAAGCTTGGTCAGGCCTGGTTAGTACTTGGATGGGAGACCTCCTGGGAATACCGGGTGCTGTAGGCTTCTTTTCCATCTGACGTCATGCTGAACAATATATAGTGGTGACTAGCCAGCGTGGGGGGCTGGCTGCTCAGGGTTGGGCTGGGCATCGGTCAGCGGGTGGTGAGCAATTGCATTGTGCATCACTTGTTTGTACGTATTATTATTATTATTATTATTTTCTATCTTAATAAACTGTCTTTATCTCAACCCACAGGCTTCACTTTCCTGTTTCTCTCCCCCATCCCAGAGAGGGAGGGGGGAGGGTGAGCGAACGGCTGTGTGGTGTTTAGCTGCTGGCCGGGTTAAACCACAACACTCTGCAGCAATTAAAACATCAACATGTTATCAACACTCTTCTCATCCTAATCCAAAACATAGCACCCTACCAGCTACTAGGAGGAAAAATAACTCTGTCCTAACTGAAACCAGAACATATATCCACTGCTTATTCCATACCATTTATGTCTTGCTCAGGTTACACTCTTTCCAATACATTCTAGTTAATCACTATTTTCATCTATGGTAGTAATGACACACAGTATTATATAATAATTAACATAATACAACTCAACTCATGGGCTATTCTCACCCAGTATTAAATCCCCTTGAGGTACACACCGGACCTTCCCATTCTTTTGCATTACCCACCAAGTGCATCCAGGTCCTTGAGCAAGAACAATCCCACGGATGGGTTTGCCTTTTCCTGGGGCAGGAGTAGCCCAGACTGTTTTACCCAGCATGTTTCTTACATGCGCTACAGGAACTTTAGCCCCTTCTACTGTGCGTAGCAGGTTTGATTGGGCTGGTCCAGCTCGGTTGGCAGATCCCCTAGTATTGACTAACCAGGTGGCCTTTGCCAAATCTGTATCCCAATTTCTGAATGTCCCAGCACCCATTGCTTTCAGTGTAGTCTTTAACAGTCCATTGTATCGCTCAACGTTACCAGAGGCTGGTGCATGATAGGGAATGTGATACACCCACTCAATACCGTGTTCTTTGGTCCAGGTGTCTATAAGGTTGTTTCGGAAATGAGTCCCGTTGTCTGACTCAGTTCTTTCTGGGGTGCCATGTCGCCAAAGGACTTGTTTTTCAAGGCCCACGATAGTGTTTTGGGTGGTGGCATGGGGCACAGGATATGTTTCCAGCCATCCGGTGGTTGCTTCCACCATTTTAAGTATAAGTGGCGCTTGCCGTTGCGGGTTTGAGGGAGTGTGATGTAATCAATCTGCCAGGCCTCTCCTTATTTATATTTCAGCCATCGTCCTCCATACCAAAGAGGCTTTGACCGTTTGGCTTGCTTGATTGCAGCACGTTTCACAATCATGAAAAACCTGTGCTATAGTGTCCATGGTCAGGTCCACCCCTTTGATCACGAGCCCATCTGTATGTTGCATCTCTTCCTTGATGGCCTGAGGTGTCATGGGCCCATCGAGCTATAAATAATTCACCCTTATGTTGCCAATCCAGGTCCACCTGAGCCACTTCACTCTTAGCAGCCTGATCTACCTGCTGGTTGTTTTGATGTTCTTCAGTAGCCCGATTCTTGGGCACATGAGCATCTATGTGGCATACCTTTACGACCAGGTTCTCTACCCAGGCAGCAATATCTTGCCACAACGCAGCAGCCCAGATGGGTTTGCCCCTGCGCTGCCAGTTGTTCTGTTTCCATTGCTGTAACCACCCCCACAGGGCATTTGCTACCATCCACGAATCAGTGTACAGGTAGAGAACTGGCCACTTTTCTCGTTCAGCAATATCTAAAGCCAGCTGGATGGCTTTCACTTCTGCAAATTGACTCGATTCACCTTCTCCCTCAGCAGCTTCTGCAACTTGTCGTGTAGGACTCCATACAGCAGCTTTCCATCTCCAATGCTTTCCTACAATGCGACAGGACCTTCTCATTTTCTGGTAGCTTGTTGTACAGTGGGGCTTCTTCAGCACGGATCAACTCCTCCTGTGATGACATCCCAAAGTATTTGCCTTCTGGCCAGTAAATACTTACTTCCAAGATGCCTGGACGACTGGGGTTTCCTATTCGAGCCCGCTGGGTAATCAGTGCAACCCACTTACTCCATGTAGCATGAGTTGCATGCTGTGTAGAGGGGACCCTTCCTTTGAACATCCAGCCCAGTACTGGCAATGGGGGTGCCAGGAGGAGCTGTGCTTCAGTACCGACCACTTCTGAAGCTGGTCGAACTCCTTCATATGCTGCCAGTATCTCCTTTTCAGTTGGAGTGGAGCGAACTTCAGATCCTCTGTATCCCTGACTCCAAAACCCTAGGGGTCGACCTCGAGTTTCCCCAGGTTCTTTCTTGCCAGAGGCTCCAGGTGGGGCCATTCTCCCCGGCTGCGGTGTAGAGCAGATCTGGTCCTGTTCAGACTGGCCCAAGGGCTACTGCATGAACTATTTCCTGCTTAATTTGTTCAAAGGCTTGTCGTTGCTCAGGGCCCCATTCCAAATCATTCTTCTTACGGGTTACTTGGTAGAGCGGGTTTACAATCAGACTGTAATTTGGAATGTGCATTCTCCAAAACCCCACGACACCTAGGAAAGTTTGTGTTTCCTTTTTGCTAGTTGGTGGAGACATAGCTGTTATTTTGTTGATCACATCCATTGGGATTTGACGATGTCCATCTTGCCATTTTATTCCTAAAAACTGGATCTCTCGTGCAGGTCCTTTAACTTTATTTTGTTTTGTGGCAAAACCAGCCTTCAGAAGGATTTGGATTATTTTCTTCCCTTTCTCAAAAACTTCCTCTGCTGTGCCACCCCACACAATGATGTCATCGATGTACTGCAGATGTTCAGGAGCTTCCCCCTGCTCCAGCGCACACTGGATCAATCCATGGCAAGTGGTAGGGCTATGTTTCCACCCCTGGGGCAGCCCATTCCACGTATATTGGACTCCCCTCCAAGTAAAGGCAAAGTGTGGCCTGCACTCTGCTGCTAGAGGGATGGAGAAAAATGCCTTAGCGGTATCAATTGTTGCATACCACTTGGCTGCCTTTGATTCCAGTTCAAACTGGAGTTCTAGCATGTCTGGCACTGCAGCGCTCAGTGGGGGTGTGACTTCGTTCAGGCCATGATAGTCCACTGTTAGTCTCCATTCACCATTACATTTTCGCACTGGCCATATGGGACTATTAAAAGGTGAATGAGTCTTACTGATCACTCCTTGGCTCTCCAGTTGACGAATTAGCTCATGGACGGGAATCAGGGAGTCTCGGTTGCTGCGATATTGCCGCTGGTGCACAGTTGTAGTAGCGATTGGAACTTGTTGTTCTTCGACCCTCAGCACAAGGGTCCTCCAAGAGACCGGGCAAGATAGACAACTGTTTAATGCCCTCTGTCTCTAAGGCAGTTATGCCAAAAGCCCAAAAGAACCCTTTTGGGTCCTTGAAATATCCTCTTCTAAGATAGTCTATGCCAAGGATGCACGGAGCATCCAGGCCAGTCACAATACAGTGTTTTTTCCACTCATTCGCAGTTAGATTCACTTCACCTCTAATACAGTCAGCTGCTGGGATCCCCCCATGACTCCATGAATACTGATGGGTTCTGGCCCTTCATAGTTTGATGGCATTAGAGTACATTGTGCACCGGTATCTACTAAAGCTTTATACTTCTGTGCATCTAACGTGCCAGGCCATCGAATCCACACTGTCCAATAAACTCGATTGTCCCTTTCCTCCCCCATGGTTGGAGGCAGGGCCCCTCTAATCCTTGTCAGAATCTTCATTCCTGTGTTTAAGGGACTGCCTGCTGGAAGTTGGAGCAGAAAATCTTTCAGAGAACCCCTTTTTCCCACTTGTTTTATTTGCAGCTCACGTACCCGTGCCTCTAGGGTCGTGGTGGATTTTCCATCCCATTTTCTCATGTCCTCTCCATGGTCATGTAGGTAAAACCACAGGCTAGCATGAGCTGTGTATCCACCATATCATCTTTCTTGCATGGATGAGCGCTTACCCCTAATAGCAGAGACATTGGTTTGTACGGGGGGGGGGGGGGGGAGAAGTACACTCTTTTTAAGTTGCTGGACCTCTTCAGAAAGTTTCTCCAAAGTATTCTCTTTTAGTTGGTGAACGCTTTCAGAAAGTTTCTCCACAGCCGAGATACAGGCCTGTAGGGAAGAGGAGAGACTTTCTTCGTACTGCCGGAGTTGTTTAACCACATCACCCACTGAGGGTTCATCATCCTCTTTCCAGGCCATTATTGCCAATGGGTTGGCATATGATGATGGTGCACTCCGTACAAACTTCCACCACATGGGTCGTGTACACTTGACTTCATCTGGATCTACGGGTATTTGTTCATTGTCTGGGTCTGCATAAATCACCTCCCATACGGCTAATTCCCTCAGGTACTGTATTCCCTTCTCCATAGCAGTCCACTTGCCTGGCAGACATACAAGTTCTTCCTTGTAGGGATACCTTTCCCTTACAGCGTACAGGATACACCTCCAGAGGCTGTAAGATCGTACTCCTTCTCCAATTGCTTTGTCAATGCCTGCATCTCTAGCAAGGGATCCCAGCCAACTGGCTTCCCTGCTGTCTATATCCACTTTATTTGCTCCGGTATCCCAGCACCGGAGCAGCCAGGTGAAGAGCTGCTCACCTATGCAGCGACCAAAATCTTTTCGCATATCTCGTAGCTCACGCTGGTATAGGCTTTGGGAAACTAGTGTTGTTTTTTCAACATCCCCATCTTCATCGTCCTGCATCCCTGATGGCCCAGCCTCATCTTCTCTGTGTTCTAAACAACCTGAGTCTCTATACCATTCTTTCACCTTGTCTACAGGGGCAACTTGTACTCCTATAGCTCGTTTCTCTGATTCAGACACAGAGTCTGCCACAAGGGTTGGAATACACTCTGCAGGGCCAATTTGCACTGCAACAGTTCGTTTCTTTGGCCCAGCCACAGGGTCTGCCACAGGGGTTGGAATACAGTCTGCAGGGCCAACTTGCACTGCAACAGTTCGTTTCTCTGGCCCAGCCACAGGAGCTGGAGCAGCTGCAGTGGCTGGAGCTGGAGTGGCTGCAGGAGCAGGAGCAGGAATGGCTGCAGGGGCTGGAGCTGGAGCAATTCATGTAAATAGAGGGCTTGAAGTACGTACACTGAGACTCGAGTCTGGGAGATAAGAGGACCAAGGAGGTTTTTTTTTTTTTGGAAACTACTGAGTTCTGCATGAGATGCTGCCCAAGCTTCTGATGTTTGGCAAAAGGATCCACCAAATAAGGAGAAAGGGGGAGTTGAAGGACGACCAAAGCCTGGGAGGAAGACTACGAGCCTTCAGCACAAGAGACCCCCAGAAAGACCACCAGAGACTGATACGCATGTGTCCGGAGAGGGTTTGGATTCTGGGAACTAATTATAATAACTCTGCCTTTTCTAGGAATAGTGATAAATATGTATTAGTCTAGGAGCATAAAAATCAGCCTCCTGATGTAACAGGTGTGCACCTTGGTGGAGCAGAGACTCCCGGTGCACCCAGCACTGTTTGCTTGCCTCTATTTGCTTAATAAATTACAAACTTTAATTTTAATCCTATTTGGGACTCAAGCATTTATCACAACCAGGAGGCAGGCCAGCTTCCTACAGAGCTGCCTTATGAGGAGCATGGCCATTAAGAAGATTTGACTTAACACAGCTCAGATTCAGTGAGACACCACCCACACAATAGTCTACAGGAACAGAGAAAAAGGTGCAGGTCTGGGATTCACTAGGATAACGTGCTGTGGAGACAAGTAAGGGCTGTGGCAAGGCTGAAAGTCCAAAAAAAGACTGAGGTCTTTGTGTTTGTGGCATCCTTCTGTCTTTGTCAGTGAAGCCCATGAGGAGACAGCTTATCATTAAAGCATCAGGACCTTGTTGCCTCCTCACCCTCAGCCATAAATCAGGCAGGGGTGATACCATTCTCCTGCACTTGGCAATGCACATCCCCATCTCCTAGTGCCCCAGGAAGAACCCTGAGCAGTATGTGAAGAGAAAGAATCTCCTGTCCTGCATTCCAGGGGACAAGGCCTGGTCCTCTCCTTTGGTGAAACACGTCCAGTTTTCCTACACATCAGTGTCACCTTCACACTGCCTTTGTCTACTTGTCCTCACTGCCTCCAATGTTCTGATCTAACAAGCTCCAAGGCAGCCTATGTCAGTCCTGGCTCTCGGGGAACACTCCAGGAAACTTGCATCTGACTTGGACTTCTTGAGAGATTTCTTCAATTGGCCCTCAGTGCCTGAGGTTCATGGGCTCATCACCAAAGCCATCAGAGGGGTTATTACAATGCCTTGGGCTGGGCCTCTGCTGCTGAGCTGGGCCAGGCTCCTGGGCCCAAGGGGAGCCCCTGGCAAATGGGCAGCACTGCAGAGAGACAGCTCTGCCCAGAAGCAGCTCTTCTGCACAGTGCAGCAGGGCTGGGGGCTCTGACCACAGGTGGCATGGTGAGAGGAGAGAAGGAGAGAGGGTTTGGAGGCAGTGAGGAGCACAACAAAAACAGAAGGCAGTGTGTGGCAGGACACATCTACAGACCCTTGGCACTGTGATGCTCTGGTAGCAGGGCAATGCAGGTGGGTTGCCAGAGGGGTCTTCTACAGCTGGCAGATCCCATGGCTGAGAACATCTGTCATGATGGGTCTGTCTATTTCTGAAGTGCTTTAGAGAATGGCATTTCTGAGGGGGCATTTCAAGAGGAAGATCGAGGCTTGGTTTATCTGAAGGGTAAGGCTTTTTCTGTAGTCTGTGCTTTCAGACTCCTGCAGTGGAGGGGAGGCAGGTTTCATGGTCATGGGTTGTCAGGATTGTACAGGAGACTGAGACTCCTGGAGCATTGCACTGAGAAATCCATATGTCAGTGATGAAATTTGTAAAGTACCTTCCCAAACCTCATCTTACTGACTGCACCAACATCATGTTGTGATCCTCTCAGGTTTTGTCCAAGCTGAATTTTAGGAGCTACAAACCCTCTGATACCCCCTGTCTTTGGGAGGTGTCTTCAGGCCAAAGCAGAGAACACAGCATTTGCAATGAGCATGAGCTGCCTCCTCTGCAAGCAGAGCTGCAGCACAGGAGGGTCTGCTGAGTGTCCGTTTGTCTGTCCCTGGCCTTGCCTCCCCTGGCAGCAGCACACTGGCATTCCTCCTGGCTTCTCCACCTGGCCGTGCTGCTGCTGTTCTTGTTTCCAGACTGTCTGGGGGTGGGGGTTTCACATGCCCATGGAGCGAGCCCTTGGTGTGCTTAGGGGAAGGGGAGTGCAGGGGCAGGGTGAAGGGTCTGGAGATGGGCAGTTTGAGCCTGATTACTCTGTACGCAGCAGTTTCCTGGTTATTTTCAGGTGAACATGTACGTGTAGTTGTCCTGCAGCTCAAAAACATGCCAGCAGAAGAGACCAGACTTGATGGAAAGACTGGCTGTCCCCTCTGAAGGTCATTCTGCACTAAGGGGAATATGCCTTACTCTCTGAGAATCCACAAGATTTCACCTGGAGTGCAGCAGGAAGGAAAATATACAAAAAAAAAGAAAACGCTGCAGCCCTGCTTTCTCCCAGGTGAATTGGGAGTAAAAATGTGGATAATCACATGATATCAGGAATTAATTGAATCTGGGATTACTCTATATTCCTCTTTATCTGTTTCAGTAGAGCAAGATAACCACATGCTTACCAAAGCAAAGTCCTCTGCTCCTAGGGGCACACTCAGGTAGAACTGGGCAGAACTCATGAAAGGAACTTGCCAAATATGTGCTTGAATTAGTCCTTGTCAGATAATTCTGCTGTATTTTCTTACTGTATTTTTCTTGCTTGGGCAGGACCCCATGGCCATAAGCAGCAAATGCCCAACAGCAGCTCTGTGAGCGAGTTCCTCCTGATGGCATTTGCAGGCACGCAGGAGTGGCAGCTCCTGCACTTCACGCTCTTCCTGGGCATCTACCTGGCTGCCCTCCTGGGCAATGGCCTCATCCTCACCGCCATAGCTTGCAACCACCACCTCCACACCCCCATGTACTTCTTCCTCCTCAACCTTGCCCTCCTCGACCTGGGATCCATCTCTACCACTCTGCCCAAAGCCATGGCCAATGCCCTCTGGGACACCAGGGCCATCTCCTATCAAGGATGTGCTGCACAGGTCTTTCTTTTTGTCTCCTTGGCTGGTACACAGTTTTCCCTTCTCATCATCATGGCCCACGACCGCTACATTGCCATCTGCAAGCCCCTGCACTACGGGAGCCTCCTGGGCAGGAGAGCTTGTGCCCAAATTGCAGCAGCTGCCTGGGGCAGTGGTTTTCTCGTTGCTGTCCTGCACACCGCCAATACATTTTCCCTGCCCCTCTGCCAAGGCAATGCTGTGGACCAGTTCTTCTGTGAAATCCCCCACATCCTCAAGCTCTCCTGCTCAGATTCCTACCTCAAGGAAGTTGGGGCACTTGTCTTTACTCTTTCTTTAGTATTTCTTTGTTTTGTTTACATTGTGGTGTCCTATGTGCAGATCTTTAGAGCAGTGCTGAGGATGCCCTCTGAGCAGGGCCAACAAAAAGCCTTTTCTATGTGCCTCCCTCACCTCATTGTGGTCTCTGTGACTGTTAGCACTGGCTTGTTTGCCTACCTGAAGCCTCCCTCCATCACCTCCCAATCACTGGACCTGGTGGTGTCTTTTCTGTACTCGGTGGTACCTCCAGCAATTAACCCCCTCATCTACAGCATGAGGATCCAGGAGCTCAAATATGCAGTGAGGAAAATATTTCTATACATGCTTCTTCATCATCAATAACAACCTCAATATTGTGATTATTATCATATCATTTTTGTCATTATACTTATTATGAAAATGTAATATTAGAAATAATTCTAACAGGACTAGTTGGTTAATTGGGAAACTGATAGTATGATTTCTATATATTATTAATATTTTAACTTTTTTTTTTAATTGATAGAACTAATGTTATTTTTGTCCTCTTGCATACCAAGTTTTAAAATTATTTTTAACCAGTCATAGAATCATGGAATCATTGAATGGCCTGGGCTGGAAAGGACCTCAAAGATCATCTAGTTCCAACCTCCCTACCATATGCAGTGACACCTCCCAGTAGATCATGGTTTCTCAGGACTTCATCTAACTTGCTCTTGAAGACCTGCAGGGATGGGGCATACAATACCTCTGTGGAAAACCTCTTCCAGTGCCTCACTATCCTCTGTGTGAAAAATTCTCTTCTAACCTCTAATCTGAATCAACCCGGGATTGGGCTGGGCATCAGTCAGCGGGTGGTGAGCAATTGCATTGTGCATCACTTGTTTGTACATATTATTATTATTATTATTATTATTTTATTTTATTTTTCTGTTGTAATAAGCTGTCTCTATCTCAACCCACAGGTTTCAGTTTTTCTTGTTTCTCTCCTCCATCCCAGAGAGGGAGGGGGGAGGGTGAGAGAATGGCTGTGTGGTGTTTAGCTGTCAGCCAGGTTAAACCACAATAAACATTAAACAAATTTTAACAGCTTACTCAGTGTTTTTCATTGTTCTGTATCAACCATCTTCTTGTCATGAATTATTACTCCATATACCACAGCTGGAAATAGGAAAAACCCTTCTGCACCTGTGAGCAGCGAGGTCTCTTAGGAAAGCAGGTAGGAGCTTGTGGAAATGGGCTGTAACATCCAGCTGCAGAAGGCCAGTGTAAGAAAAAGAGAAGCAAGTGCCAGGTGGCCAATGAGTGAAATGTCAGGGCTGGGGTGGTGAGGAGCAACATTGTCCATGCAGTGTCAGACCTCAGAAGTCTGCTTTTCCTCCATATGGATGTCTCTGAAGTATATATCAAGTCAATATCAATTAGAAAATAATGCTCCAAAACAAAATTCAAATAAACGCATCCTTTAAGCTGGGAAAATATTTCTAACAGATGGTTTTTGAAATCTTCCTCCTTAACTACACCATGAAAGCTCTCCAATTAGCTCTACAAGTCTTGAACAAAACTATGCAAGAGATGTTAGGAGTTTCTTCATTTTAATGAGTTCCAAGGTGTATTTTGGTGCTGAGGCTGTGATGGTCAGCTATTGAGAGAATGATGCAATTGCTTGAGAAAGTAAAGTCAGAAGGAAAAGTTGAAGTGATTATTAATGGGTCCCACTGAGGATTGTTACTAGGACAGCCTCCCCAGGGACTTGTTAGGGCAGATAATTGGAGGCCATGATTACAGACAGGCAAAGCACTGTGATGAGAAAAGTCTTGGCTGGTTTTGGTGAAGCAAAAGGTCCAAGGCCTGACCCCAGCCACTGGGAGGGGAGATCCTGCAGCCCCTGTCTGGCTCAGGGCTAGTCTTGCGGTCTGTGGGATGTAGTGGGCAGTGTGATGCCATGAGAAGAACAGTGGTATGACACCTGCACACTTCCACACAGGGTTACAATGTGGCAGTGAGTCTCCAAATGAATATATCTTGTCTCCTCATAAGCTCTACACAAAGGGACAAAAATGTCAGGGCTGTTTGGGCCTTCCATTCTTGGCAGCACCCTCTGTCTTCTCCTCTGAAGGCTTTCCTATACTGTCCAACACTTTCACCTATTTCCTTGAAGTCTGCAGACACCCATCTCCGTCCATCACCTTGCTCTCATCCCAGCATTTCCATCATTTCACCCATGTCTAGCCAACCTTCACTAGCTGATCCTTGAAACAAAAAGCCATGGTCTGATCATAGACTTTCATTTGGTGACATGTGGCACAACAGTATGACCCTCTGAGGGACATTTCTTCCTCCTCATGGCCAGTGCTAACCTTCCAGGGCACACTCTGTAGCAATTATTTCTCTCCTGCTCTATCCTACTACCAAAGAAAGCCCCATCAGGGTGGAAACCACTCCTAAAGTAGCCACCCCAAACCATCAGGCTCCTTGCGGCCTGTCAGCCAACCAGACACAAGTCACTTCACCAGCATTTTCCAAGCTATGGGCCTGCTGCTGGCCTTGAAGTTTCTCGGCTAAACATACCCAAGCCTTGTGCCTGCTGCTGTCCAGTCATGTACTCAACCAGAAGGGACAGGACAACCCATATTGGGGCCTTCTTTCTGTCTGGGTCCTCCTGGGTATGGAGGCAGAGGGGTTCCCACACTCAGCATGCCAACCAGGTGCCTTCTTCTGGTCCCACCCCAAAATCTCTCATCTCTCTTCTCCAGGCTGCTTCTGACCTCCCCATATCTTATTGGGATCAGCTTTCTGATTGCATTTAACATCTCAGTGTATCTTTCTCACCTCTGTTGGCTACTCCCTTCCTTGGAAGGATGTGGCATTTATTCAGGAGGGAAAAGGACACAAAGTTCTTTAGTAGCATCCTGCACAATTAGCCCATCAGCTCTGCACCTCCATAAAACTGTGCTTCCTACCTACAAGTTCTGTTTCCCAAATGGCTTTGATGGATCAAGGGTTACTTTTCCCAGGCCTCAAGCATGACTCCCATCCCATCAGCCTTCCTGTGGTCTATCACCTGACCAGAACAGAAGTTGCCTTGCCATCATCTTCAGTGTCATGTGCATGCCTCTGCCCTTTACAGTCCCTATCTGTACCGTATTCCTCCTGCTGGTTCATCAGCTCCAGAGACAGAAGTGGCCTCCCAGCCTC